>CM024536.1:6927694-7146798 GCA_014182385.1 Eucalyptus viminalis
GATTAATTTCTGAGATAGAAAGGGTTGCCAATCAAACCGATCTGTCTGCCATTTTTAATTTCCTGGAACCATTGGACGATTCACTGCTCCACACTGCAGCGTGCGAAGACGAGGACAGCATACTGAGGCTCCTGCTTGATTATGTCCCAGGCCATCTCCTAGCCGCCCAAAATAGTGCGGGAAATACCCCCCTCATCGTGGCGATTTCGAATGAGAGCTCTAGAACTGCTGCGATGTTGATTCGCTGGATAAGTGACCTCCCCGTCGAGGTCAAGAACCGTATCCTGAGGACATTCATGGGGATGGCAGAGTATATTGATGGGAAGAGACTCTATCTCTCCTCATATAATGTTCTCAGTTGGGAATGGCAATGCAATATCGATTAGAGAGGACAAATGGCTAAAAGCGGACAGATTGGTGGCTCGGCTATGAATGGGGAACCAAGGCAGGTGGCTGATCTCATTGATCAAGAGACTGGAAACTGGAATGAACCATTGATAAAAGCTTTGTTCGATGACCACAGAGTCCAAGACATATTAGCAACACCAATCAGATAGCCAAATGAAGAGGATAGACTGGTTTGGGCGAAGAACAAAACAGGAACATACACAGTTCGAAGCGGATACTATACCAACAGAGAAAAACACACCAAACAAGCAAGCAACAGCAGGCAATTCATCACATCAGGCGGTAGCAACAACCTCCTCATATAAGCCAAAACCAGCATTATGGAAGTTCATATGGCAATCTGATAGTCTACTCAAAATTAAACACTTTCTATGGAACGCTTGCCAAAATGCCATACCAACTATGGAAAATTTATACAAGCGAAAAATAGTACCTGATCCGCTATGTCCTCTCTGCAAACAGGAAACTGAAACAATCAAACATACCCTACTGCTATGCTCCTGGACGACAAGGATTTGGAAAGCAGCCCCCCTGCACATCAAAGTGTCAAGAATAGGTTTAACTAGATTCGATGACTGGCTGTACATGGTGAAAGTAAATCCAACCAATGCAAAAAAGTTTGACCTCATCGCAGTCACCCTCTGAAGCATCTGGAAAGACCGAAACTAGTTCATATATGGCCATCGCCCTCTGCAACCACAGCAAACAACCTTTAAGGCCGCGGCTTTGCACGAGAGTTTTACCACGTGGAACAAAAAAATGAAAGGGGAACAACATAAAGAGACCATACCTCAATGATGGCAGCCCCCACCTCCCGATTCGTTGAAAATCAACATAGACGCCTCATTCCTCCCAAGCAGCGACGCCGAATCAGCAACTAGGGTAAACAGGGGAGAACGCGAGAACAGAGGAGCAATAGCTTGCTTGTGTCGCGACTCCAGGGGACGGGTTGTTGACGGATTCGTGAAAATAGTGGCCGCATCCTCGGCAAAACAGGCGGAAGTAATCGCCCTTCTTGAAACCCTAATTTTTTTCTCCAACCGAACTCATCTCTCACTGGAAGTGATGTCTAACTGTCTCCCACTTGTGCACAATTGCAACACTTCAGAAGACTTCAGTTGGAAGCGAAGACTGCTGTGGACCAGGCCAAGGCAAAAATGAAGGAGTATCGGGCTTTATCTTTAGCCCATTGTAACAGGGACTCGAACCAACCCGCGGACTGGCTAGCAAAAACGTGCAGAACCAATATCCTTCCACGAAATTGGTTAGAAAATCCCCCACCTGCTCTGTGTGATCTACTATGTGCTGATGCATTTAATGTATTATCTCCAAACATGACTTAGCTATTTAAATGGAGTCGTTACTTTTGACCCAAAAAAAAAAAAAAAAAAATTATGCCTGCATATTCAAGTATTCAAATCCACAATCACATGTTCTTTTTGCAATTACTATTAGCTCGGGAAGCATTCTTTTTATGAACTTTTCTACTTCTTTGAATTTGCTAACTTTGGTCTATATTTAGCTACTCGAATTCTGCCTTACCACATCTTCTAGATTGCCCTGAATGATATGGTCATCTGAATTTGGTTGTCAACATAACCTGAATTTGCAGTCCACCCAGAAGAGAAAACCTTGCATGTTCACAGTGAAAATTCTAAAAATCCGTAAAAATAATGATTTGCAAATTATCAAGAAAAGGTTGGTAATTTCACAAAAGTACTACTAAGTTACTAACAAGTCACTTGAAAATCAAATAACTCATAATTTGTTTTTACCCACAACTTTTTAGCACGTGCCAACTCTTTCAGAAATTTGCTGGCACTAGAAAAAAATTGTCTTTTAAACTGCAATAGTAAAACAGTCCCTCTAAAGTACAAAAGCGAGAACGGTTTGTGAAATTTGAAAGGAACAAAAAAACCAAGTACCACTGTTCCTAAATTATGATAATATGTATGTGATTCGATAAGCTGATTAATCTAACGAAGGGTATGTGAAACACTCTATTAATCTACCGATATGATCAAGTCTAAGCCTAATATCATGTGCCAACGAGATGTCAAAGTTTTGGACTTAAGGTGCGACATCGATAAGAAAAAGGCGAGCTAGATTATGTTGCTAGCTTTGTGTATATTCTATTTATTCATTTCAAGGAAGAAGCCAAAAGAGAACGAGGATTTTGGCCGGAGATTAAAAAAAAAAGAGGTTGAAATTTGGGCAATGGGACCAATCGGGAATCGACCAAAAAGGAAAATGGATAGCATGTGGGAACGAGGGCATGGCGGGCCAGAGACCAAAAAGGAAGAGGACGAGCTAGGGGCGGCTTTATGCATGAAAATCAATCGGCAAAATTTTGTAGGATTACTGTGAATTGTCTAAAAAATATGACACGTTTTTATATGTAAATGCCCTAATAGTACTTATTTTCATATTAGGTACACTCGGCTGAGTCATCACGCAAGTCTGTGTCATCTTATTGCTTGTGTTTATATTCTCGCGGTAAACCATTTGTTTTTATTCACGCTTCTGCGATCTTATGTAACTATTTTAAACTTGGAAGTATTTGGTTTAATGGTGTACCCTAATTTTGTAGGATCGTTGTTAACTATTATAAAATTTTAAATAATAAGTTAAATGGGATAAGTATACTAAAAGTGCTAAAAGTTGTGTACGACGCCATTTTAATACCAAAAGTTTATTTTGGATTACTTAAGTGTCAAAAATTTGAAAAACGATCATTTCATCTGCCATGCGCGATCTCATTGGCCGGAAATCTGATGTTACCATTTTTTATTAATTTTTGAAGCCAACATGGCTCGCTGGAGAGTACAATCAGTATGCAAACAACAAGACGACGCCATTTGGCATCTTTTCCCTAACTGAGAACCCTAAATCCCCAAATTGAAAGAGAGCCAAAAGTTCAAACCCTAAATCCCTCATTTGAATGCATACTTTGCTTATTAGCTCGCTTTTGTAAATGCAGGGCAGAAGTTTCAGCAACAGCTCACATTCGCGCAAAAAAAAGCGAATTAGATAGTGAGTGTTACTATTATTGCGGGTTACTGAGTTTGAGAAGAACATTTGGGATTCAATGGAATCTCATGAGAAGATTCCATGGGTGTGGCAAATATAAAGAAGGCTTGAAGTGTAAATGTTTCAAATAGGTTAATGCTAAATTCTCCGATCGAGCGATAGGAGTAATCTTGAAGCTACTTAAAGGTCGACATCAACCTCCACCTAAATTAATGGATGAATTAGAGGAGTCGACTCAATGCAAACTCAAATGAAGGGTTTAATATCTATGGTCGACCATTTGAAGAGAGAGGTTTCAATGCTGAAAATTGAAAGAAAGTTTTATTGAGTGTTGATTGTGTTGTTATTCTCTTGTGTAATCTATTCAAATGTGAAGTGAATAATGAGAAAAAAAGTTTGTATCTACCATAGTCAAAGACATGGAATATGTAATTTTACTTGGTTATTTATAAGTTGTGTTTTTGGTTTGCTGCAATTTTTGTATAGAACAAAAGGTTTTGTTGCAATATAAGGTAGAAATTGAAGGTTGGAGTTGGAATGCATTAGTTTGTTGACACTTGATTTTTAGTTGACATATCATTAAAACAATTTTAAAAAAAAATCGAGATTTATGTTTCTGATCACAACGGAACCCCATCTCTTGACCAAAAAATGTCGATTTTCATTTCTTTTTTTTGCATTGTCATTTTTAAGCAGTTTTTAGTTCATTTTCAAGAAAAACTCGAAAAGTCAAATGGTTGACTTTTCGGGTTGATTTTTTTGGTCAACCATTTAATCAAAAGTCAATCCCGAGTCAAAAATTGACTTTTTCCCAAAAAAAAAATCCATTTAGCTTTAATTTTACTTCTTTCAAATCATTTTCTTGAAAATTCAAAGATTTGATAAAAAAAAAATCAACCTTTTTGGGAAAAATCAACTAAATTGTTGACTTTTGGTCAAACCTTGACCCAAAAAAAAAAATAAAAAATGCACAAATACATTTCTTTTAATGCCAATTTGACTTTTGTGTCAAAAATTTCACAAAATTCGATTAAAAACCTTGAATTTTTCAGTTTTAGGTTCTAAATCGATCAAAAATAAAATTACTTTTATTCTAGTCATAATTAGGTGCAATTCCTTCTTTGACATTTGCTTTAGGGACTTTCTTAAATCTGTTTGAGCATTCAATTTTACGATTTATCGAGTCAAAATACAAATTGCTGTTTTGAGCCCTAATTAGGGGACCAAAATCGATCCTTCATAACTTGTGAATGGACGCGAACGAACGATAACTTCTCACTCATTTTCTTAAGATAAGTCCAAATTCGAGATCGATTTTGTGAAATTCACACAAGAACTCATCAATTTGAAGAATTTTATCCTCCCAAGCATTAGAAAGTCAAGCAATTATGCTTCAATTGGCAAAATTTAAATTGACCCATTCATGACTATGATTTAATTTCATAAATCTAGGTCCAATTTTAATATTAGGCTTAAATCTATTTTTTGACCTAAGTTTGAGCACTTCAATTCAAGGTCAATTTGAATGTGGTAAGTGATCTTACCTTTGGGTAGCTCATTAGATAGGGCAATTGTGACACTAATTGAGTTTAATTTTGATTCATTTGCAATTTTGTCCATTGAATTGCAAATTTTACCATTTTAGCCCTTTAGGCCCAATTCAAAGCACCCATGGTTTCGACTCATTTTTTTTCCATGATAATCATTCAATTAGGTCAATAAAAGACCCCTAGATCACATTCATAAGGTTTGATTAGCTTAATTGTATCTTAATTGGTCAATTTCTTCATAAAAATGATAAAATTCCTTTTCAATTAGGTCCTTTAGGTGTCAAATTGCATAAATTTTTTACCCACAAGGGTTCTAAGTGGAAAAAATGGCAGGAACTAGACCAAACCGGTCAAGACTTGGTCAAAATCTAGCCGTCGGCGGGATTGGTTGGTTTGGGCCCTTGCCAGCCGATTCATGGCCTCTGACCACCGGTTCTGCAACCCTCTCACTCCTAATTTCACTTTTACACCTTCAATTTCCTAAAATTTTACAAATTGGTCTGCGAATTTCGTCAAATGGCAAATTGACCCCTAATTAGACATTTTGACGCAATCCTGATTTTGGCTTGGTTTTTAGCAAATCAAGCCCACTAGATCAATTACCCAACACCTTGATATTATAATGGAGCATTCCAAATGGATTTTTGACCGTTGGATCAAGATTTTGACCCTAGGGTCGAACCGACGGCTAAAATCGGTTAATGTAAGAGTATATAAGTGAAATCTCTTCTATTTTCAGAATAGAAGGCTCATTTGCACGAAATTTTCTCCTTGACATCTCTCTCTCATTTTTCCCTCCGAAAACCCTACCAAAATAGATCACTCTCTCTCTCTCTCTCTCTCTCTCTCTCTAAGTTTTGGTTCATCTCTTGGATCGATTCTTCCTTCTTCTTTTTGAGCCGGTGGTTTGACTAATCTCGATCCGAGCCGTAGTGACTTGATCTACATTCTTGGAGTCCCAATCATGATTCAGTGATTAGATCCGACTAATTGCGATTGAAACCGACGAAAATCGCAACAAAGGTAATAATTCGAAACTCGAATCCGATGAAGCGAGATCGAGTTAGTCGATCAGGGCTAGGATTCAAGATTAGGAGCTTTTGCATGCTTAATATTGATGAGTATGAATGCTGCAATGAGTTGTTTGATGATTTGAATGATAATTGTGATTTTAAGCCTAATCAGTAATTTTCGTAGGCCTGTACATAGGTTACTATTTTGGCTAAAACAAGGTCCGAAATGACCTCGTTTGAGCTTGAGTCCTCTTAGGATTAGGTAATAGACATTCCGAGCTTCAAAATGATAGGTCACACGCCCAAAAAGACCATCATATGACCCTCCAAAAATACCTCTGAAAATTAACGATTCTGCAGTAGTTTAGGTTTTTTCCGGTTCTGATCCGGTTCCATCATTTTTTGATAAAATTTTCATCATGATTTTTGTTTCAAATCATGTCTTGCATCTTTTGCAATTTTTTCATGATTTTTGGACGTGTTTAACAAGGTCAGATCTACTTGGATCTAGGCTTAGGTCAATCTGTTCCGTATCGATCTCTGTTTTGCTATTTTTGTGCTGATTTTTGTGTTGAGTTTTCGAACGACTTTCCTCGATAAAAGTTTCTCTTACAAGTGTTGTGCATCTTCTTTAGTTTTTTTAAAAAAAGTGAACATGATTAGCTAGGTCAAAAGTGCTTAGATTTGGACATAGGTCAATCTGTCTTGTATTAGTCCGAGATTTGTTTTAATGAATCTATGCTTTTTGCTATTTTTGTGCCGATTTTTGTGTTGAGTTGTGGAACAAATTTCCTTGATAAAAGTTTCTCATACAAGTTTTTTTAATCTTCTGTATTTTTTTCAAAATTTTTAGACATGTTTAGGTAGGTCAAAATTGCTTAGATTTAGACATAGGTCAGTCTGTCCTATATTAATCCGAGATTTGTTTTGATGAAATTGAGTCCATAACTGCACTTATTTGATCTCAAGTCCTTCGTGAAAGATAAAATACATTATATATATGTTCAATTTATGTATGCTTTGAGTGATTTGAAGGTTTTCTAATGAATGCTTATGTTTTGCCTTCTTAATTATTGATGTGCGCACTTTCAGAGATCTCGATTTTAGTATACCAAATTGACCTAGTTTGGACTCAAGCTCTTCTAGGAAGATGTAGGAAACAATTAAAAGTTTCTAATGCCACTAATTTCATGTCAATCGCTCATCGTTTAGACTAATTTTCATTTCCTCAAAGTCAGATTACCATCTGAATGAGGGATCAAATTTGGACCCATGTTTTAACTCCTGTCTAGACAGACCTTTGATATTTTTGTTCCATTTCTTCTATTTGGAATCTAAATTTGGTCTCTTAATGAAACTTTATTTTCAATTTTGACTATGTTGTGTATAAATTTGATGATTTTTAGACAGATTATGATAGGAAAAATTCTCGTGATATTAGCTGAATGTCCTGTTGTTTTGACAAATTTCTGATATGTTGTTACTTGTTGTTTGATTTTTGTAAAATCATGTGTACATTTTTCAAGAAAAATTTCTTCACAAAAGTTGTTTGTTATCATGTCATGCATATTATGAAATTTTTTCGTAGCTAGATTGTCAATGGGTGTTACTCAATTTTGTTGTCCTTGCATGTTTGTTCTGAAATTTCCTGATTTAAACGTGATTGTGATTATTTAGCTACATCTTTTAGATTAGTATGTACATGAAATTAGGACATTCCATCTTCATGATTGTTTTAAATACTTTGATCTTTGTTGTTAAACAACCGGCCTTTTCAAATCGCATCTTTAAAAAAAAATGTTTTGATACATGTGATGTTTCTCAAAAACGATTCCTAAAAAGGTTATTTTCCAAAACTCAATTTGACGTAAGGAAAGATCATGGTTTAGATCATATTCAAAATGCCTACAACGCTTGTGACTTCTAATGCGAGGCCCAGGCTAGCCTTGGCAATTGAATGTGTTCTATAGCCTAGATATTCCTTAATCCTAAATATTTTCAAACATTTTTAAAAATCATGTTTTGACAACGTGAAAGTCACGGTTTGAATTGTATTCAAAATGCCTGCGACCTTTGTAACTTCTAATGCGAGGCCCGGGCTAGCATTGGCAATTGAATGCCTTTCATAGCCGGGACATCACATTGTCTCAAAACATTTCATGAATGATTTTGAGATATATATTGAAATATCACATGTACCCTTTATACATATCATCCCATCATGCATTAGAAATTGCCTGTGTTTGTGATTGGCACATGCCCTTGGTAATAAGTTACCCGCCGACGAGATAACTAGACTACCTGGGGAAGCAATTAAGGAATCTAAATGCAATGAACTTGAGAATTCGACTAGAAATTGATTGCTCGACCGTGTTGATTTGCAAGGGTCATTACGGCACTATCGAAATCGATCGAAAACCGTAGAGATAGGTCGATTTGACTTACATATGTGATCGAGTGTGGGTGATTCCACATGATTGCAAAATACTCATCTATTGGTACTAGACTGATTTTTCTATCGTTTTGGTACCGGTGCCCGTAATTGAAACCTCTAGATTTTCATGACAAACGAGGGTTGCCAATGTGTCAAAGATGTACATTGTAACTCGAGATAAATTGAACACGGGTCAATTGCACCAAAAATTCCTAAAAACTACTCGGTGGACTAGGTTACGCTAAAATCGCATCGGATGGAAATTAACCGTGAATTTGAACCCAATTTCAAAAATTGAAAGTTCTATGGTGTCGCGATTTATTTTAGGAATGTTGACTCATTCTTCGAAGAATTTTCATAGATTCCGAGATTTTTATGGAAAATTGATTTGGACGTTACGGAAATTAACGGAAATTCGAGCAAGCCAAATTAAAGGAAATTTGGACTTCCAAGCTGAGCCTTTGAGTGTTGGGGACTTGCAGAAAATTATACGAGATTTTTCTTCATCGAAATTGGACCTCAATTTGGAGAATTGAGTAAGGAAATTGAAACTATTTGAGTGAAATTCAGAATTGGCATGGGGCTGCAAAATGAGATTTCAATTTGGACTTTCAAGCTAGAAAGTAACTGGGGGGATACTTGAAGACTTTTGGACCATCAATGATGAAATTGGATAATATTTGATGACTTTTTGTCCCTCTCCTCTTCCAAGCTTGCACGTGACTCTCCCTCATCCATTTTCTCTCTCTCTCTCTCTCTCTCTCTCTCTCTCTTCGATCGTCTCTCTCACACGACCCCCTTCGGATTTTGCTTTTGCTTTCATTTTCTTTCCACAAGATTCAGCTCTTTCCTTCGAAGATAGCCACCCATTGTGGTCCACGTCTTCACCGTCAACCCCACCAGCAAGTTGCTCCATTCCCCATGTCCTTCTCTTGCTTGATCAACCTGACCGAAGTTGTGCTGCCCCACCATCTTCGATTTCTGCTTCACCAGCGATTTCCCCTTCATCTTCTCTGCTCCACACGTCCAAGCCCTAGCACCGTTGGTCAAAAAGCCAGCTGAAGCCTCCATTGTTGACTCATCTGCCTCGCTGAAGCTGCCCGCATTGCCACTCGCCTTTAACCCGCGTGGAGCCCAACCCATCAGTAGCCTCTGCAAGTCCACGTTCTCTGCCCCTCCTCTTGTCTTCCGTGTGTGCAGTCAACCAAAGCAACTCACACACAGCAGCTTCTTCAACGTCCCTTGAAGACCCAGCGAAGCCACGCGTCTTCGTCTTCAGTAGCTTCCATAAACCACTCGCGAGAAACCTAGCCGCAAGGTGGCCCAAGCCAAAGAACTTCGGGGCCAGCAAAGCCCATCTTCGGGCTTTCTTGTGCAGCCTAGTGAAGCCAGCAATTTCGGCCTAGCATCTCCATCAAGCTCAACCCATTTCCAGTTGGATCCAAGCCCTGCAGCAGCCAAGTTCAGCGAAGCCCGCTTAGTTCAGTCCATTTTCAGCAGGCCCAAGCCCAAGTCTAAGCTTAGAAATTTCTGTGGGCTTGCAAGGTTTCTTGGCCCGGTCCGAGTGTCCGTCAACGAAGCCGAAAATTCAGATTTTGGCCGCCGTCGCGTCGTCATTGCAGTGTTCCGGTCTTCGCATTAAACAAGTGAGTTTCACTCATTAATCCTCGCTTAGTAAGTTAATTATATTTGGGGATTAATTAGTTTAGACTGAGATGGTTTAGGTGGATAGATTAGATTATTAGTTAATTTAATTATCTACCGATGCATGTTAGGTGGTTAGTTAGTGACATTAGCAAGTAGACTCCGTTTCGGCGTCCAATTAGGCGTTATGGGCCTAAGTTGGATTTATTGCATTTATTTAAAAAAATTTGTAATTATTTAATTAACTATTAATTTTTTTGAAAATTAGGCTGGGATAGCTGACAACTAGAATTTTATGCTGGTTATTATGGTGCAATCTATTTATTTATTTGAGCTCTACTTTGTGCTGAATTGATTTAATTATGATTTTAGGATTTTATTCCTATATTAATTAAATTTGATAATTAAGTGGAAAATTACCGGGCATTGGTCTACAGCACCAAAAATCTATTTTGGGACTGCTGAAAGAAGTGGGAGGAATAAAAGTAAAATTATTGTATTTTGGCTAAGATAGACCGTGATATCCACATATGTGTATTTTTGTCAAGTATGATAAAAATGGTAAAATTGATTGTATCTTCGGAACAAAAATACTATAATGGCTCGGTGATTCATATGTCATCTAGAGAATTGACGTTATACTATTATAGCTCGATGACTCTCTTGTCATCTTGAGAAAGAATTGTTTGTATACCGGCTCGGTAACTCTATATGTCATCTTGGAGATATGATGGTATGATTTGACAACTCGATGACTTTCATGTCATCTTGAGAAGGAATTTTTTGTATATTGGCTTGGTAACTTTATATGTCATCTTGGAGATAGGACGGTATGACCCAATGGTGTGTTATAACGGCTCGATGACTCTATATGTCATCTTAGAGATAGAACGTTGTGCATAGGTATGTTATAACGGCTCGAAGATAGAACGTTATGCATACCCGCTTGATGGCTTTATATGTCATCTGGAGATAAGATAGTACTATCTATATTTCAATATTGATTAAGGAATCTTGGATAATGATCGGATTCATAGATAGTATTAAATGAAATGACCGGGAAATGGTCGGATTGACATGTAATCAACTAGGTTGATTGATCGATGTTTCAATCTGTAGTGAATGATTAGGTTTCTATTGAACTGTATTGAATTGCAGGTGGAATCTGTGACCAAGATAAGTCCTCTGACCCGTGTTGTGCATAGGCAACCCTTATGGCATATTAGCTTTCTAATCGAGTCTTAGTGGGATAGAACTTGACGAGACATTGTCTCATTGGTTATTGTATAATTATTTTTAGGTCCCTAGTTGACCGTGGTGAAGGACCTGAGGCCCGAAATTTAAAAGGTGAAGCCCGGAGAATCGACGAGCATGTCCGACTAGTTAATCCTATGACATTTTTCTTTTGTTGAAAGCCAATTCATTTTTGTAAGCTTCTATGTATAAACTTGTGTGTTTATAAAAGGTCTTTTGTGAAAAATTAGTCCTACTTTCATATCACATTGTTTTATTATTTGGGGATATTATATGCTTTCGCATGCATATTAAAATGAAAAAGGTCTTTTGGTGATGTGTCCTACGTCCCTATTAATCGACCATGGTGAGGGATGGGTGCATGCCCGAGGATTGGGGCGTGACAATGGGCCTTAGGTCCATCTTTAGGGAATACCCCTAAACATGTTTTCTCCTCCCGTTGGTAGGTCGCAACAAATACATATTAGGTTCAGTATCAAATTTCGCAATTATAAACATCATATACGGCCCAAACCATATAGGACTTTTAGCATTTGAATTAATCTTTCCTAAATCTCCATTAAAGATGCGTTTACTTAGATGGCTATGTATAGTGATAGTGGTAAGTGGGTAGTTATAGGCGTAATACAAGGATAATTGTAGAAATACAAGCTCACAAGCCATGTATGTGTATGTGTATAATTGAGGGAGTAATGTTATACATTTAAAAGTTTTACTCAGAAAATCGTACTAAATAATATTCTATATGTCATGTCATCAAGACTGTGTAGATCAAGTAAGAATAATGCAGTGAAAATTAAAACGGAGAAAAGCCAATAAATTGAGCAAGATCAAGGCTTTCCTATTCAATCAAAATTCTCACTACTAGTATCAGCATTGCGATGATTACTCCAGAGTTATTTCCCGTTATTGACATGGTAACGATTTGTTCTGTATTATTTTCTTATATGCGCCCTATCTCGGCGATTGACATTAATGGTGTTGTCATCTTCGACACTTGGGAAAGGTCCAGCCGTAACCGGATCCTGACTCGTATTTAGGCCGGAAGCTCGAGATGAAGCGTTTTCAATATTATCCTTTCGTAAAAAGAAGGTAAACCTGGAACACGTGCAGGATGGGATCGATACCCGTTTGCTGGTGGCAACGCTTGCGGCCTCTTGTGACTTTCGCAGCTGGTTTTGCAGTCCCTAGAGGATTTAACGGCTCCGACACGGCCTCTAACGATGATCGGGGCATGGCTACTATTTTGGACAAGATATTGTTCTAGGCCTTCGCAATTTGCAACACCATCACGATGTTCTCCGCAATGACAATGGTCATTAACGTCAACTATGCGCAGCAACATGACGTTGAGATCGGCACTCGGCACTGCCACTAATAATTGCCCTCCCGGCAATGTTCATCGCTTTCTTAACTGGTGTCACCTTGACCGTTGGCAAACTTCCTTGGCTTGCTAACACCATATTTTATTTGGGACTCGTTTTCCTCCTAATTATCTCAGGTGCTGCATTGATAGAGTAGCCTTCCTTACTTCGGAGTCATCATCATCCCATCCGTGGTCTGATATACTGACTTATCCTTCCTTACATATATTTCCGGGGAGTTCAGACGTACCTTTTGGATGACCTGGAAGATGACATAACGACAAGCGAGACCTCGGCTAGCCGGCCTCCGAATGATTCTGGTGATTGAATGACTGACGACTTTGTTGGAAATATGATGGGAGATATCGATTTCCTATCGATTATGTTTCCAATTAATTGATTCAATTAATCTGTGATTAGCTTGGTGAAGCGGGAATGTAATCGTGATATAATCGTGTATATCCTCTTTCCTGTTTTTCTCTTGTAATATATATAAAACGGTTATACCTGTGTAATGAATATACAAAAAATATAGATTACAATTTCTCCCAAATGCTCTCCATTTTCTTCCATTTCTCTAATTTCTGTCATTCAGACCTAGCTTCCGCAATCTCAAAATTGCCCTTGTCTCTTTTGAGTAATTGTTGTTGCCGTTTTCCAACCTGCAAAACAAACCAAAAAGCCGAGTTGGAATTCAATTTCCTATACCATGGCAAAAAAGGGGAATGCTCAGGACTCACCTTCAGAAGAAATGCCTCAAGATCAAACTCCATGGCAGCACTATTGTTTTCTTCTTTTTTTTTTAAAAAGAATATTCAAGTTCCATTTATCCCAAACATATATCAGATTTTATAGAATTGTCTTTCGTTTCTCTACTTATCTTTTAAGCTCCAAATTGTACTTTGGATCTTTTATATTTCCAAATCAACCAATTAATGTATTTTTTTATTTTTTATTTGATTATATATATTTTTGAGATTATTACTTCATGAAAGCCAAATTTAAATTATTTATTATATTGTGTGAAAATCAAATTTAGGATGGAAACTTGAACTTTATTATATTATTGTCAAATGATACAATTAGTACCAATAATCTTTATCTTATTTTAAAAAAACTTCTATCTTATTTGATATGCATGACATTATTGTGGTGTATAGAGAAGATGCACTTTATTGGCCAAAACCCTACTAATAATGTTATTCACGTATATATGAAGTTATAAATTCTAAATATTATTTGGTCGATATGCTCTTACTCTGGTAGAATTGATTTGTCTTGATCGAATTAATTTTTCCTACTAAATTATTTCATTTTTTAAAACTAAAATAAAAGAAATTAAGGCTGATAACGACATTAGTTTTTCATGATCAAATCGTTGATAAACAGTTAACTTCCTTTAAAAGATCAGTTCATTTTATTTTTTCTCGACTCATAAAAGTTTCTTTTCTTCATGCGAGCATATCTTTCTATCTAACTTTATAAGCAATTACTAACAATCATTTGTCTTTCTTTGTGACCAAATAAATATTCGAGAGTTTCTTTCACTAATCTAGGTGTCTTTTTCAAGCACCAAATTTGTGTTCTTAGACTAACTCACGACTAATCAACTAATGATTTATGAGTCGACTTATGGTAGAGTAGATGGAAGTACGAAGCCGTGAGATGAGAGCCATAAAAGTGATAGTCGATTACTTTCTTGCGATTGAATGAATCTAATCAAAGCTTTTCTTTCCCGTGTCCATTTTCATGCTCTATTAGCATAGTTAAACTCAAATAGGATGACTTAGCTATGCTTTTGCATTAACAATCAAGGTCTTATACAAGAGAAAATGAAGAAACTATAATGCCTTCTGAGGAAATTCGTTTGATCGAAATTATCTACAAATTTGATATAGATTCCAAATCATTTGTCGAATCATATGATGAAAAAGCTAAATTTTCCCTCCAAATCAAACAAGAACTTTTTTGATCTCAATCATCCTCAATTTGAAAATAGGTGCAAGTTTTTTTTTAAAAGATGGCAGTTTTGTGGATGTAAATGATGATGGATTATTTGTTTTGCTCTTGAGGCATTAAAGTTTCTATCCTAATATTCCCAAGATCATCTCTGCTCATGCTTGAACATTCATGGACGCGAGTCATCAGCTATGAAATTCATGTTCATTGTCTTCTGTCCCATTTGTGATTTCCCCTACCCCTAATTTAATATTAATTATTTTGGCTCGATTTCTACATTTTACTTCTTATGGAAGAGAAGAAAGAAGTGGCTCAACCAGGAGAGGCAATTAAGATGGGCAGCGAAAAAGGCCCATGGGCTACCACCATAATCATGCCAGAGCCCACATGAGCTTGCTCACGCGGTGACTCCTTGCCGATTTGATGATGCCACGTGGCTAGCCCCACGCCAACCGCACGGGAAAGAGACGTTTGTCCCACGTGACAATAATACATGATGGAATGACCCAATAAAGAGGGAGAATTTTGAAAAAAATTTAAAGTCAAATAGAGAACGCGTATCATGCAAGCAGCGTGATTAGTTGGTTAGCCATGTTGGTTGTGTGGCTGACACCAAATTTCACAAAGATATATGCGTGATGCAAAAGGCTGTGTAAATTGAATGGCTGAGGGGCTCACTTCAGCTGTTTCACTGCTCTGGAATAAGATTGTTAATTTTGAACATGTGAAAACTTACGATTTTGTGAATTTACTCGTCTAGAGCAACCAAAAAAGATTTACCTTGGACCAGTTTGATTTGTGGCACTCTCGAGTCATGACATCCTAAGCACTCACTCACATGTCTCATGTGTAAAGAGAATAATTCTCATCCCCTATTCTCTTAGTCCAAAATTCGGCAAGAAACACCATAAATTTTTTTTGAAATTTCTCTTCAGTCCTCACAAAAATTCGAATTCTAGCCCAACTCGTCACAGCCCTTTCATTTCCCTCCACTTCTCTCAAACCATAAGGAGCTTTTGCATAGTGAATCTTGAATGAACTTGATGAGTGTTTAAAGAATAAGCAATCTATGCATATATACGACCGACGATCCGACTTCTTAATTTAGCTTAGGAGGATGTGAAAGAATTTTGCTTGCAGTTTAATTTAGTATTTGACAATTAAATATGTAACGTCTTATGGTTAATTAATGGTAGAGCAGATGGAAGTGTGAACTTGTTCTATGGAGATGATAGTCATAAAAGTAATAGTAGATCACACAATCGCAATTCAATCAATCTAATCAAAGCTTTTTTTTTCTAGGTCCATATCTGAAAACCGTTTGTGTTCCGTTAGCGTGGCTAATTTGGAAGACTCACCGTCAGGTAAAGTAAGGCCCCTTGGCCTCTATCCTCTTTTATAACCAATTGTGATCTTATATAAGAGAAAAAGAGAAAATTCTACTTCTCTTATGACAAAATACAATCAATTGAGATTATCTACCGATTTAACGTGGATCCCAAATATCTCATCTAATCACGCGTTGAAGACTAAATACGTTTCCCGAACTAAACAAGTATTTAAAGAAAAAATCTCGATTGCTTCTTGATTGACCCCCCTCCACAGATTTCAAAATGGGTACGAGCTTCTTTCCAAAATATATGGTTTTTTAAGGATGTAAGTGATGATATCTGTTCAATGAATTATTCCTACTGCTGTTGAAGTGTTGAAAATTTCAATCTCTATGTTCCCAAAAGCACGTGCCAATTGAAGAGGTTCGTGCGCTTGAAGGCACCTCTCGTGTCAGTCCATGCTTGAATATTCGTGTATGGGAGTGAGTCATCAGCTATGAAATTCAAGTTAATTGTGTTTTGTCCCATTTGTGATTTCCCCTGTGCTTACTTTAATGTTGATTTCTTTGGCTCAAATGTCTACATTTTGAGTTTTATGGAAGAGAAGAAAGAAGGGGTTCATTCGGGTCGAGAAAATATTGCCTACGGCTACGTCTAACGTTCTCCGTTCACTCGGGTTAGGCAATTAGGCTGGACGGTGAAAAATCAGCCTGTTCCCACAGTAATTGCGTGCCAATTGAACGATACCAGGTGGCTAGCGCCACGCGGGGCCGCACAGAAAGGAGACGTTTCCTTATCCTCATTCTTCATGTGATTGGGGAGAAGGAGGCAGTTTGTGCCCCAGGACTATAATGTATAATGTAATCAGCCGATAACGAGGGAGAGTTACCGAATCTTGAAAAAATGGAATAGAAAATGCATATTATACCAGCAATTTGATTGGTTGGTTAACCGCGTTGATAGTGTGATCGTTACATAACATAGTTTCTCGTGATTAGGGCTTAGAGACCCGTAAAACTAATCTTTGGATGCACACTATCGAGCTTTAGATGAAGCCAAGCAGCATTCTAACGATACATAAATTAAAGGGAAAATAACATAAATAGTCCTTGAACTTTGGTCAGATTTGCAATGTTGTTTTTGAACATTGGACTTGTTTAATGTAATTCTTGAACTATTAATAAATGTTCGATATAACCCATAAACTTTAAATTTGTTCAATCTAATCTCAACAATTTCCATGTCAAAGTCTAATTAGCCATTCCAAAGTATTCACAAGTTTACATAATTACACTATTACCTAGATTTTAGAATATTTTTAATTTCAATCAATTTCATAAATCAACAAAAACATGCTATCTATTTCATTAGTTATTTGCACTTTTGGTCTTTATAAATATTTATTTTTAGCTTATCTCTCTATAATAGTAACATTAGCATGAAAATGGCATTAAAAGTAGCACAACTTTCATATAGCACTTTTTTTCAGTATCAAAACTTTTCAAGTTATCACTTAAATATCACTTTGGGAAAAAAAATTACTTCAATACCATCACCATGAAAATTCAGACAAGGTCTTTTTAATATAAATAATCTAAAGTGGCTCATTAGTTTAGTGAACTCAACATTATTTGACCTAAACGACGTGGTCTTACTCATGTTGCCCAAAATTAACAAATTGGGAACAAATTAAGTCTCTTCATCTAACCCAAAGGTTACATTTGGTCATTCAGATTTCTAACCAAGATAGAACTAGATATAATAAAATATGAAATCCAAGGATTTTGCAGTGTCATATACATTGTTTAGTGATTGCAATAATAAAGTCAAATATATTTACATCATATTATGTATATTATTTGGTATGAATGGTATACTAGTATAAATGAACGAAAATTATAAATTGAGATGGTAAAAATCTCTCACGAAACTTTTGCCAACTTTTATTTTATTTTATTTTTATTTTATTTTCCTCTCTTTTTTAAATTAATTTCTTTTTTATTTCTTTCTTCTCCTTCTATCATTCTCTAATGAAATCTTACTATACTGATATACTTAAAATACTAAAATACCTAAAATATGTAATAAATATATATTATTTTTATATATTGAACTTATGTTATAAAATAGAATTAAATTCAAATATATAAATACAAATACAAACACAAATCAAAAAAAACTAATTAGTTATTTTTTTTTTTTTTATTTTGAACATCTTATTTTAGAAATAAAATATTATTTATATTGAAATATAATTTCTAATTTTGTGGGTATCTTATACATTCGTGATGCTCAATCTTCAGATTGTGTCGAATCGATTCTTTCATGTGGGAAGAAGAGATAGGTTTTCATGACAACAAAACTACAAAGAGCAATTCATAAGTTTTGCGAAATTAGTAGCCAGGATGAAAGCGCCTCGTGTGGAGCAGATACTAAAGTGTCATAAACTTTGATATAATAATCTCTAGAGTTCCAAACTTTTTCGAGCAATCACTTAAATGTTACTCCAAAAAAAATTACTTCAATGCCATTGCCGATTTGAATAGCCGAAAATTTAGACGGGGTAGTTTTGTTAATATAAATAGTATAACATGACTCACTAGCTAAGTGAACTCAACATTATTTGACCTAGATGATGTTGTCCAAATCATGTTTGTCCCAAATTAACAAATTGGGAATACAATAAGTCTCTTCTTCTAAACCTAAACTCATATCCAAGAATTTGGAGCAAAATTGCCATATGAAACTTGCAATGGAAAGCAAGAACGGGAAAAGCAACCCACGACTGTGTCAACCAACTGAAGATGAAGGTGAATATTATTGCAATTGTGGGCTTAAAAGTCAAAGTATAGACAACACTTCAACTGTGGATACCCACTTTTATGCTTCAACCTTTCGTACTCACTTTGTTTACACCTAAATTTTAGCTACCCGTTTAGTTATTTATTGCATAGGAAATTATGAGTTAATTTTATTAATTGCATAGCATATAGATTTAGATTGCATTTATTTTGTTATTTGCATATTTTGGGGCCGTGGCGAATGAGTTCGAATTAGATGGATCGGGCGCGTAAAACAAATGAAGCGGGTTGCTGCGCGCGTTTTTAATAATTAAAAAATTATCTCATGGGAATATAATATTTTAAAATTTTTCCGAGATATGAATTTTTTTTTAGATAGGGCGGATGGGTAAAAAAATATTGTGCTTTGGCTTCGAAAGATTTGGATTTAAAAAAATCTTATCTTAATCTTGAATTCTTATCAGTATGGGATGAATTTTGTGAAAAAATATTGCAATATTGCGATTTATCTTTGCGAGGTTTGGATTTTGAGAAAATATTTATCGTAATCTTAAATTTTTATCAATAGTGATCGGTTGGTGAAAATGTATCGCGGACGTAGATTTAAAGGGGAAATAGAAAGCTTTATCTCTTACCCCTATAAAAGCAACCGTGTACGAGGACCTGTGGAGAGTTTTTTTTGGGAGCTTCTTTAAAAAAAAAAAATTCAGAAAAAAGGTCAAGAGAGGTTTTGCTTCTGCGGAAAAAAAGAAGAGCAGAAAAAGGAAAAAAACTGCAGAAAAAAAAAAAGTCAGAACGTGAGAGAGAGAGGGAGAAAAGTAAAAAGGCAAGGTGATTTGACCCCTACTGTTCATCATCTTCCCCAAATCCGCTGCCCCTCCTCTGCAACTTCCATCCGCGAGGCTTCCGCCACCGTGCGTCCGCCACAGCCGCTTCGTCGGTCTCCCCACGAAGCTCGCCGCGACGACCTGACGCCACGCCTCGCCCACCGACGCTCGCCGCGCCGCCGAGATTCCCGACCCGAAGTTCCGCCGAGCCGTGACCTGCTTGCTGCTCGCGACTCCACTGCCAGGGTTCCCTTTGCCCGCGAGCTCGCACCGCCGCCTTGCCGTGTCGATCCGCGACGACCTGCCGCCTGAGCGACGAGCCGCTACCCCTGATCCGAGTCTACTACTGTCCTCGGTGCGCCATCAGCTACTGCCCGAGCGATCTCCTGTTTTGTTGCAGGTTTACCTTCGCCGGACCTCGTCGGAGCTCCAACGACCGTGCCCATCACTCTCACCGGAGCCCCAAATTAGCCGTACCGTCGAGCCGATCTGCTCTCTATTGCAGCCCATTGCGACCCGCGACGCCCAAGCCTGCCGCGCCCACACCGCCGAGCACCGACGCCGATCCACCCAACACCGGCCCATCTTCGCCGTGCCTGAAGTTTCTCGGCCCGCAACGCCCTTCGCCGGTGGTCCGAGCTGCTGCCGCACGCATCTCCTCTGCCCCTGATCCGACCGTGAATCTGCCCAGCTCGGAGTCTGGTGAAGCTACCGCTTTTCTCCCCGGGCCGTGCCGACCACCGCGATTAACACCCACGGTGACCCCCTGCAACGCTACTGCCCCTCGCCGAACCTTCGCCGGAGCCCCGACCGCGACGCCCTTGCCGGACCGACGACTTGCTGCCCCTGAAGATCCACGAGCAAGGCTTTAGGAAAAAAAACAAAAGGAAGAAAAAGGAAAAGAAATTAGGTAGTTTTATTTTTCTTTTTCTATTTGTTTTATTTATTTCTTTTAAGTTTTGGGGTGATCTTTATTTTATGGATTTTGTAGGCATTATCCACAGGATATTCCCTAGAATTATTGTAATTACTTAATTTGATCCGTAAGATCTCGGATCATTTTTTTATTATAATAATTTATGGGATTTGTCGATAGTATTTTAAGTGTTGAATCAATATAACTATTAATTTGATCCGTAAGAATTCGGATCAGATTTTTAGTTATTTTGAACTCTTTGTTGTGATAATTAGAGTTAGGATAATCGTTAATTTGGCGCGTGAGGCAACAGGTTATTTTTTCGATTATTTTGATCATTTATTTGATTGCATATCTTGATTGTTTAGATTTACTGTTTAGTTGATGATGGCTTGTTTTAGAGAATCACTAAAAATCTAAAAAAAAAATATTTGAATTAGGATTAAGTTTGTTTTAGAATATTTCTTGTTATCTTGCATAGCTAGGATAGGGATTTTAGTTCGAAAAAAAAAATAGAAAAAAAAAAAAGTGATTCATTTAGGTTGTTAGTTTTTTTTTTATTTGAATTGCGTGTTTAATTATGTGAAGTTTTAATTTCGAATTTCTTAAAGAAAAACACAAGAAAATCATTGTGCATTTTAGATTAGAATTGTATGTTTCATTTTAAATTTAGATCATCTTTTTTAGATAAATTGCATCTTAGATTTAGATAATGTCTTAGTTTAAATTAGGATTTAATATGACTTAATCCCTAGTTTAAATTAGATAGAATCTTAATCTAGCTAGATCACTTTTGCATTTTTAAATTTCGAATTTCATAAAATTTGTCTTAGGATAAATTAGTTGCAATTTCCAGGAATAGATTGCATTTTTAGAATAGAAAAATCATGTGCATGTTATATAGAATTAAGTCCATGAAATGCACGTCATTTTAGTGATTATTGTTAGGTTAATTTCTAATTAGAAATTGCTCGTCATTAGATTATGTCATTTAATAAATGTCGCATGACATATAACTCGCGTCTAAATTATATGTGGCATGTCATCTTAGTTTAAATAATTTTGTATGTCATTGCATCGCATTGCATGTCATTAAATTAGGTCATTTAGATGGCATTTAATTCTTGCATTTCTTCATGTCATATAGTTTAGGTCATGCTGCCATGTCATATTAGATGCATTGCATAAGTCATGATTTTCATTAAATAAAGTGAAAACAAAAAATTGAAATTGCGTGTTAATTAGAAATCATATCTAGAAATTTGTGATGTGATTTCGATTTAACAATGTAGATGCTTTCATTGCTCCTAGGTATGTTTTTGCAATATTAAATTGCTTTCTTGAGTGTTAAATTGGTGGTATGCGCGCGTATGATCACCTCACGTGTTAGGAAGTTAGATTAAAAATCAATTCAATTGCCAAACATTTTTTTAAAATGAAATAAAAAGGTACCGAAAGGGCACTATGATAGTCTGGTGTAACCAAGTCCCCATACCCTTAGTCTCTGGTTCGTAGGAGTAAAGTAATTTTCCCATTATTTTACTTAGGTGTCTAATCGACCTACCATAAACTGATTAGTGGCGACTCCTAGATAAAATCAATTTGCATGTTTAGAAATTCAAACCTAAGTCGCGAATGGTATGGGCTTGGGAGAGCCCGAGCTAAGCTTAAAGACTTAGTAATCCATTAACCTAATTTTAGGTGGTGAACCCGCGAAAAATTTAGGTCGCGACACACTTTTACATTTTTCCGCTTTTTCCTCACGTCATTCGATTTTCTCATTGCTATGTGATGATTCTTTTGAAAAGTTATATTCTGCTTTCTAATTTTGTGGGTATCTTATAAATTTGTGATGCTCAATCTTCAGATTGTGTCGGAATTGATTCTTTCACGTGGGAAGAAGAGATAGGTTTTCATGACAACAAAACTACAAAGAGCAATTCATAAGTTTTGCGAATAAGTAGCCAGGATGAAAGCAGTTCGTGTGGAGCAAGATACTAAAGTTTCATAACTTTGATATAATAATCTCTAGAGTTCCAAACTTTTTCGAGCAATCACTTAAATGTCACTCCAAAAAAATTACTTCAATGCCATTGCCGATTTGAATAGCCGAAAATTTAGACGGTGTAGTTTTGTTAATATAAATAGTATAACATGACTCGTTAGCTAAGTGAACTCAACATTATTTGACCTAGATGATGTTGTCCAAATCATGTTTGTCCCAAATTAACAAATTGGGAATACAATAAGTCTCTTCTTCTAAACCTAAACTCATATCCAAGAATTTGGAGCAAAATTGCCACATGAAACTTGCAATGGAAAGCAAGAACAGGGAAAGCAACTCAAGACTGTGTCAACCAACTGAAGATGAAGGTGAATATTATTGCAACTGTGGGCTTAAAAGTCAAAGTATAGACAACACTTCAACTGTGGATACCCACTTTTATGCTTCAGCCTTTCGTACTCACTTTTACATTTTTCCGCTTTTTTCTCACGTCATTCGATTTTCTCATTGCTATTTGATGATTTCTTTTGAAAAGTTATATTCTGCTTTCTAATTTTGTGTGTATCTTATAAATTTGTGATGCTCACTCTTCAGATTGTGTCGGAATTGATTCTTTCACGTGGAAGAAGAGATAGGTTTTCATGACAACAAAACTACGAAGAGCAATTCATAAGTTTTGCGAATTCATAGCCAGGATGAAAGTATTTCGTGTGGAGCAGGATACTAAACTGTCATAACTTTGATATAATAATCTCTTGAGTGCCAACCTTTTTCGAGCAATCACTTAAATGAAACTTCAAAAAAAAAATTACCTCAATGCCATTGCCGATTTGAAAAGCTGAAAATTTAGACGGGGTAATTTTGTTAATATAAATAGTCTAACATGACTCACTAGCTAAGTGAACTCAACATTATTTGACCTAGATGATGTTGTCCAAATCATGTTTGTCCCAAACTAACAAATTGGGAATACAATAAGTCTCTTCTTCTAAACCTAAACTCATATCCAAGAATTTGGAGCAAAATTGCCACGTGAAACTTGCAATGGAAAGCAAGAACAGGAAAAGCAACTCAAGACTGTGTCAACCAACTGAAGATGAAGGTGAATATTATTGCAATTGTGGGCTTAAAAGTCAAAGTATAGACAACAGTTCAACTGTGGATACCCACTTTTATGCTTCAACCTTTCGTACTCACTTTTACATTTTTCCGCTTTTTCCTCACGTCATTCGATTTTCTCATTGCTATTTGATGATTTCTTTTGAAAAGTTATATTCTGCTTTCTACTTTTGTGGGTATCTTATAAATTTGTGATGCTCAATCTTCAGATTGTGTCGGAATTGATTCTTTCACGTGGGAAGAAGAGATAGGTTTTCATGACAACAAAACTACGAAGAGCAATTCATAAGTTTTGCGAATTAGTAGCTAGGATGAAAGCAGTTCGTGTGGAGAAAGATACTAATGTTTTATAACTTTGATATAACAATCTCTTGAGTGCCAAACTTTTTCGAGCAATCCCTTAAATGTTACTTCAAAAAAAAATTACTTCAATGCCATTGCCGATTTGAATAGTCGAAAATTTAGACGTGGTAATTTTGTTAATATAAATAGTCTAACATGACTCCCTAGCTAAGTGAACTTAACATTATTTGACCTAGATGATGTTGTCCAAATCATGTTTGTCCCAAATTAACAAATTGGGAATACAATAAGTCTCTTCTTCTAAACCTAGACTCATATCCAAGAATTTGGAGCAAAATTGCCACATGAAACTTGCAATGGAAAGCAAGAACAGGGAAAACAACTCAAGACTGTGTCAACCAACTGAAGATGAAGGTGAATATTATTGCAACAGTGGGCTTCAAAGTCAAAGTATAGACAACACTTCAACTGTGGATACCCACTTTTATGCTTCAACCTTTCGTACTCACTTTTACATTTTTCCGCTTTTTCCTCACGTCATTCGATTTTCTCATTGCCATTTGATGATTTCTTTTGAAAAGTTATATTCTGCTTTCTACTTTTGTGGGTATTTTATAAATTTTTGATGCTCAATCTTCAGATTGTGTCGGAATTGATTCTTTCACGTGGGAAGAATAGATAGATTTTCATGACAACAAAACTAAAAAGAGCAATTCATAAGTTTTGCGAATGAGTAGCCAGGATGAAAGCAGTTCGTGTGGAGCAGGATACTAAAGTGTCATAACTTTGATATAATAATCTCGAGTGCCAAACCTTTTCGAGCAATCACATAAATGTCACTTCAAAAAAATTACTTCAATTCCATTGCCGATTTGAATAGCCGAAAATTTAGACGGGGTAATTTTGTTAATATAAATAGTCTATCATGAGTCACTAGCTAAGTGAACTCAACATTATTTGACCTAGATGATGTTGTCCAAATCATGTTTGTCCCAAATTAACAAATTGGGAATACAATAAGTCTCTTCTTCTAAACCTAAACTCATATCCAAGAATTTGGAGCAAAATTGCCACATGAAACTTGCAATGGAAAGCAAGAACAGGAAAAGCAACTCAAGACTGTGTCAACCAATTGAAGATGAAGGTGAATATTATTGCAACTATGGGCTTAAAAGTCAAAGTATAGACAACACTTCAACTGTGGATCCCCACTTTTATGCTTCAACCTTTCGTTCTCACATTTACATTTTTCCGCTTTTTCCTCACGTCATTCAATTTTCTCATTGCTATTTGATGATTTCTTTTGAAAAGTTATATTCTGCTTTCTAATTTTGTGGCTATTTTATAAATTTGTGATGCTCAATCTTCAGATTGTGTCGGAATTGATTCTTTCACGTGGGAAGAATAGATAGATTTTCATGACAACAAAACTACGAAGAGCAATTCATAAGTTTTGTGAATTAGTAGCCTAGATGAAAGCGGTTCTTGTGGAGCAGGATACTAAAGTGTCATAACTTTGATATAATAATCTCTTGAGTGCCAAACTTTTTCGAGCAATCAATTAAATGTCACTCCAAAAAAAATTACTTCAATGCCATTGCCGATTTGAATAGTCGAAAATTTAGACGGGGTAATTTTGTTAATATAAATAGTCTAACATGACTCACTAGCTAAGTGAACTCAACATTATTTGACCTAGACGATGTTGGCCAAATCATGTTTGTCCCAAACTAACAAATTGGGAATACAATAAGTCTCTTCTTCTAAACCTAAACTCATATCCAAGAATTTTGAGCAAAATTGCCATATGAAACTTGCAATGGAAAGCAAGGACAAGAAAAGCAACTCAAGACTGTGTCAACCAACTGAAGATGAAGGTGAATATTATTGCAATTGTGGGCTTAAAAGTCAAAGTATAGACAACACTTCAACTGTGGATACCCACTTTTATGCTTCAACCTTTCATACTCACTTTTACATTTTTCCGCTTTTTCCTCGGGTCATTTGATTTTCTCATTGCTATTTAATGATTTCTTTTGAAAAGTTATATTCTGCTTTCTAATTTTGTGGGTGTTTTATAAACTTGTGATGCTCAATCTTCAGATTGTGTCGGAATCGATTCTTTCACGTGGGAAGAATAGATAGGTTTTCATGACAACAAAACTACAAAGACCAATTCATAAGTTTTATGAATTAGTAGCCAGGATGAAAGCAGTTCGTGTGGAGCTAATGTGATCCATTTTGTGCTTTTATCCGCGATTGTCCTTCTAGCACCGAATCAAAAAATTTCCTTGAAAGCTCTCGCCTTTTCCCGTGCCTTCACAATGTCTACAGTGTGGAGAGAGAGAGAGAGAGAGAGAGAGAGAGAGAGAGAGAGAGAGAGAGAGAGAGAGAGAGATTTCTTCATTTACAAGAGGCGTCGTTTTGTCAAAAAGAGCCATATCATCGCCACGTCAAACTCCGTTTTTTTATCATACGAAAAGCTACATTAGAATACAAATTTTATTTGAAAAAAAGTCACCTAAGTTGAATTGCCAGAATTTATTATCGGGTGCACTTAATTGATTATTTTTCTATTGATATGGCACTCAAATGATTGCTCGAAAAGTTTCGATATTGAAATGAATGTTACACAAAATTTACGACATTTCTAATATCTTTTTTTTTTTTTTATTAAAAATAGAAACTTGTTTCAAGTTGTAAATGTTGATGATCATGTTTGTTTTCCTAATTTACAAATTTAATTAACAAAGTAAGAAACACAACAGCTTGAAAGGTTTATCTATATAAATAGGAACAAGATTTAGATTATAAGTACATATTTCTATAAATAAATTTTTATCTTTTTTAATGTCCTTATGAAAATACTTACTTTTAAATAGTAGGAATATCAACTTGATACAACTGTGAATGAGGTTACTACTTTTACTAGATCAAAACCATAAGCTAAATTATACATAAATAGAACTATCGAAACAAAGATTGATGTGATTTTTTGTGAAAAATGGAGGGTTTGTAGTGAACAAAATCAAAGCTTAGGGACTACATTAAACATTTAGGAATAGTTTAAGTACCATATTAAATGAATTTAAAAGTCCAATAACAACACTGCACATTGAGCCAAAGTATGGGGACTATAAGTGTCACTTTCCTAAATTGAAATGTGGAATGATTCGTCCATAGCTACTAAACTTTTGCTACATAAGGGCTATATAAATTTCTGGCACGTGACTCCATTTTGCTTATTTGCATTTAAGCTACGCAAAGAATAAGATCAGTTGAAGCGACTCAAAGCTAAAAGGAATTATGTGCGAGAATTTATTCACCACGAAGTTGAGCCCTTTAATGTATTATAAAATGGCAACCGCGAGGTATGCCCAACTCGCGGCTTTGGTTCATCTTCCGTTGTATAAATGAGTTGGGTGGGGAGTTGCAATTAGTGAATGCTTGACCGCTCTCGACATCGCCTTTTGATCGTTGGAGAAGCAAGTTTTCATACTGGAAGGTGATCTAGTTTTTTTTTTTTTTTTTTTAATGATTAAAATTTCCTTTCCTCTTTCTTTTGCTATTGTCTAATATTTCCTTCTTCTTTTTTAATGTTAATCGTCTTCGATCTGATGCTGGATTACACACTTTTCATTGTATTCTTTCTTAATTGGTTCACTTTTTAATCAATAATGTTACTAACATATCAATATAATAGTTTTCGCTTCCTACTGCATTAAATTTAAGACTACCATTCTTTCTCCGGTAAGCTCAAAGTGTCCTTTCTTTTCGCTCCTTTTGGCTTCCGCACCCCACTGGTTGATCGGGCTGATTTGAATTTGCACTTTGCACGACATCGCCGGTGAGCGGCGATCGATGCACGGAGCGACCGATCTCTGGCCCAACGAAATAGGAGGAAGTAAAGGCCCTGCTAAAAATGCGCCCAGTGGCGGCAACACTTGTGACCACGGTGACTTTCTCAGCCGATTTCACCATTGTGGGACTCGAATTTGAGCTCACGAATTAAATTAATACGAAGTCCTGTTATGTGATATAATTTAGGAAAGTCTTCATTGGACTTTTGGCTGACCGAACATACGAAGTAACAATATATCCTTGTTGGATTTTTAGTTTGAGTCGGCAAAAAGAAAAAAAAATCCTGTTCTCACTCCTTGTAGACGCAATACAAAAGATCATTTTTCTAAATTATAAACCGCATCTCTGAATGTTTACAAAGAGTTCGTTTTACATTTTATCTCTTGCCTAGAAAAATATTGTTCCCTTCTAGTACATACAACGACATTTTTCATATGTTTACAAATGGGGTTATCACTCTTGCTAATACTTAGGAACAACACTAAAATGGGCTTTACAAACTTACAAAAGAGACAAACTCAAATGTCTCCCAACAATACTTAAATTATCTTGTAGGAGTTATATCCATCTAATCTTCTGTAACAGAGAAATCTTGGCAAAACTCCTTGAAAAACACATACAAAACCCTGTTTCAATCTAGGCCGTCAATCTGATCTTCTATTAATGCAGGTTTTGATCATATCGTTTCGCCAATCTTCTGAGTGAATTAGTCCATCAATTTTTGTATAACTAACCTTGGAATATTAAATTTTATTGCTATGAGTTGGGGCTTTGATTTAGGAACTCCAATAGTCATTAAATCTATCCATGGAAAGTGGCCGTTAACAAAATCTGACTGATTTGCTGAACCTAGTTTGGTTCTACAACTTTCCTTCAGCAATTTTCCTCACTTTGTAAAATCTTACTCATATTCTTGTAGAATCTGAACCTAGCTTCTGTATGGTTTAAACATGAACCTTTGCACACTTAAATGAATTCTTTAAATACTTGGGTTGAATTTTGATATTGTCATAATCCTTTTAGTATATTTTCCAAACAGTTTCTCCTTTTTCGAATATGACAAACCTATGCCATTCATGCAATAAGAGTGAGTTATGCACATAAGCATGCAGATTCTGCAAAATTTTCTAACTGTAAAACCAGAGATGATTCATGCATGCTTCTACATGCGACATTTTAATAGACCATATAAAATATGTCTGTAGAACATAGTAAACTCCCCTCTATAAGTACACTACACATAGTGTAATCCTCCCCCAGAGTATGTGCTTCTCCCCCTTTTCGTTTCATCAAAAAGCAATATCATCATATACCTGGAGGATGAAAACCATAAGATCAAAAGCATCCATTTTTTTTTTATATACAAGAGTGCTCTACAAAGCATATTCCGGCAAAATAAACATAAAGGAAAGTGAATATTAACCAAAAGGATCACGAACACCGATTTCATCCATCAAAATAGAAACCTATTGTTATCAAGAGGTTTATTCAGAATATGAGCGAATTGCAAATCAATGCTAACAAATCTTTTTCATTAATTCATGATGTGCTGTGGTTACCATAATTAAAAAGAAAAAAAAAAGAATCATATGAAAGAGTCTCTCTTCTTGAACCTTGACCTAGTTCAGTGCTCCTCGGAATGGAAGCCACCCCTGTTAAGTAGTAAAAGTCATTGTTTAGGCTTAAATTTTTTTATTAGAAGGCCAAAGTTTTGGCAGGTGAATACTTGGCCAATTGTAAGACAGTGGGACTCTCAAATTGTGCTCGTATTCAACTGAAAAACAATTAATAAAGAAAGACTTACTGATTGCTTAACAATGTTGCAATTACACTTATTTTCAAATCCTTACATTAAAGATGACACGTCCTTATATCTCAATAAGGGCCATTGAGTTTTTTTTTTTTTTTTTTTTGGCCGAGGTTTGAAAGAATGCATTGTGACAACAATTAAGTCAAAATGTAAAAGATAGTTAGCTACTAATTATATTAACAAGAACAACATGAAGATTAGGCTGTGCGTATGCAGTTGCAATATGAGACAGTTATAAATTCATGCATTATATATACTTTTTCAGTATGTTTATCTTGAAGATGTAAAATTAATTGGATCATTACAAGATAATGTGAGGGACTTTTGGTAGGAGTATATATAAAATAAACTATAGTTGCAATAACCACATCACTTGAATGTCTTAGGCTCGATGGACGTAAAGCTATCTATAGGGGGGGAGGACGTCGGCATGAACAAGTCGATCAAGGAGGAGATCCAGAAGGATGAAGGAGGAGCTTCCACGGAATTGTTGGAGAACAAAATGGATTCTTTGGAAGAAGAAATTTGGAAGAGTAGACGTGAGAGAATGAATAATGCATTGGCAGCTGCGCAAGCCACAGAGGGACAAGATCCAGCAAAAGCGTATGCAGATGCTCAAAAACTGGCTGATGTCATCAAAGGCGCTGACGTCGAAGAGTTCATTTCCGAGATCAAAAGGCTAGCCAATCAAACCGATCTGTCTGCTATTTTCAATTTCTCGGGGCTATGGAGTGGTTCACTGCTCCACATTGCAGCAGCGGCCAACAAGGACGACATCCTAAGGCTTCTGCTTGATCATGTCAGTGACCACCTTATAGCTGCCCAAAATGAATGGGGAGATAACCCACTCCACATGGCCGCTAAGGCCGGGGGATCTAGAGCCGCCGCGATGTTGATTTGCCGGGAAAGAGACTTGCCCAATGTTGAGGGCAATAATCGGATCCTGAGGATGAAGAACAAACATGGAAACACTGCCTTGCACGAGGCCGTGTTCAATGGTCACGTCAACATGGTGCGCCTCTTGTTGAGAGAAGATTTGGAGCCTGTGTACTGGAAGAACGTGGCTGAGAAATCTCCCCTTTACCTGGCCCTCGACACCAACAACTCGCTATACATGAGGTTTTATTTTCACTCTCGCTCAAACCATCGAGGATAGAAGGCATGCCGCCCGTTCATGGTGCTGTTGTACGTCGGGACTATGGTACGTACCTAAATTTGCCTGTGAGAACTATCTATGTATGTGAAAAATGATATCGTCTCAAATCTGTGCAACGACTTTCTCCACATACCAAATCCGTTATGGGTTTTTATATAAAAGTCCAAACCCCGTTTAATTGGATATATCCAACCAGCCTTATGATTCATTTAATAAGTAAACTATCTCTCATTTGAACATACTTAAATTGACAAACATAACCAATTGGCTAAAACTCATTTGTTGTTGATCTTTGATTAGAAAAAGTACAAAGTACAAATATTTAAGATCGGCAATCATAAAAATCTAGAAATGAACAATGACAGATGGAAAAAAGATACACTTGCAACGATTATTGTTGATGATTAGATTACAATTGATCCTGTTTGAGGGTTCACGAAATTAAACTTCTAGTTTTGTAACAAAGTAAATTTAGTTTGATTTATCACATTCTGGTTTCATATTTACTAGTCGGATTAATCTCAAAACCATCTCAAATCCTAGTAGAGTTTTGGATGTCGGATTTCATTATAGGATTTTAAGCATTTGACCCTAAATCTGTTCAATTTCCCCAATGGAATTGGGCATTTGGGGGGTGCTGTGCCGATCGTCCATTGCACCCCGACTTCTTTATCTTTAAAATAATCATGATACGTTGGATTAAGTATAATCATAATATACATAATTTTGCCACTTAGTCTATAAAAAATGTAATTGAGGAATTTTCCAACATCAATTGATGTAATTTGTCAATTTGGATATAGCACAATATAAAAGAGACTAAACAAGTTAAATTGGCTATTGAAAGAACGTTTGTTGATTCTTTATTCATTTATAGTCATCTAAATGACAAAATAAATAAAATAATTTCTATTAATTATTGGGATAATGATGTGGATGGTCCCTGAACTTTTCTTCAATATTGAATGTGATGGCTAAATATATTTTTTTATTCAATTTAGCCATTGAACTTTCAAAAATTCATTTAATGTAATCCTCCCGTTAAAAAATTATAATATCATTAGTTGGCGTGACCATAAGTTCTATTAACTTATTGTTATTAGATTTGCTATGTTGGCATTCATGTGGTGTGTATGTTGGCGTCCATGTGGTGTACATCTGACGTTCATGTGCTATGTTGGCATCCATGTGGTGTACATGTTATTAGATTTTTCTTTTTTTTGGGTACTATTAACTGTTTTTATATTTGCATTTATTTTGAATATAATAAATGTGAATGTTACATATTGATGTAAAATGTAGGGGACTCGATAACAGTTAGAAAATTCTTAATTATCATTGTTATATGACATCAGGGAAATTTATGTGTACTTAACAAATATTAGAGTATACTTTATAGGAAGCATTAAAGGAAACATTAGAATTTTAATGATTGCTCATTCAACTCATTAGAACTAATCTAATTAAGAAAAAAAAATTTCTTTTTTTTTTTTTCAACAAAAACTCATGTGTTGACACCTAAGTTTTTGCTAAACATTTATTGATAAATTACATAGAAAATTAAGGATTAAGCTTTAACCCCTAAACAAAAATGGTATAATTAAATTGCGCAGAAATAGACATTAAGAGAATGTGCATCGATAGTAATAAAATTTATCAATATTATTATCATCATCATCATCATTATTAAAATTTTCTTTTAAAAAAATAAGAAAGAAAGGAAAAAGCGGAAGGGGGCGGGGTCGACCCGGCCCGATATTTCTTTTACTGACTGAGCCTGGCCTAACCTCTCCCTTTTCCTGTCCCCTCTGGCCCGGCCCATGCTCTCGTCTTCTTCCACGCACCCAGCAGCGCAGCAGCGAAGGACAGAAGCAGAGCAGGGCAGGAAGGGCAGACTGATTAGTGGCAGCTTCGAGCTGGAAATAGAAAGAAAAGGAGCTGGCGTTGTTGACTGATCCGGGGCCATTTTGGAAGGACGCCAGAGAGAGAGGCCTGGCGGGACTCTTAAAAAGAGGACTAAAAGTGAGAGAGATGGAGAGAGGAATCGGAGAAGGAGAAAAAGACGGGGAGGGAGAGTTGAGGGGGCCAAGAGAGAAACCGCGAGAGAGAGTGTGATCGGGAGAGGGAGAGAGCGAAAAACAAAGAGCAGAGAGCGAGGCCGGTAGTGAGAGGCTTCCTCCAGTAGCCACAGCGCTTGGACCTCGGCCTTTTCCCCACGGCAGGTCTCGGTGCGATATAATTTTTCTTTTCTTCACTTTTTTTTTTTTGTTCGGGTCGTGTCGATTTCCCAGGGAGGAGCGCGAGGCGACCGGGCGCAGTCTGATCTATCGAGCTCGCCCCACTCGCCGCCACCGAGCCGGGTAGGGAGCACCACCGACCGCCCCCTGTTTTGTCCTTTCTTGTGCCTTGTTTTGCCCTGTTTCGCGCTCGCCGAAGAGGGGCTTGCCATCGTCCGGTTCGCACGGATTCCGGTCCCGTCCGTATGTGTGCTACGGTTTTTGGGTTGTTGCTTGTTGATTGCCGTGAGTCCCGGCATGAATCTGAGTCTGGGTCGGTTCGTTTCTTTTCCTTTTTAGCCAAAATGTACTCCAAATGCTCGATGAAATGCTTAAGTTAGATTCGTTTTGTGTGTACCTTGTTCGTTGTCAAATGGATGTTCCCGCGTAACGCTCGTCTTCCCCACTTTGTTGTGATTTCTGTGTTGCCATTTGTTCGGGGCCGCCCGCCATTTCGTTTCGCCTCGGCCCTCCCCCTCTTCTCCTTTGTTTGGTGCCTGGTCGGCGGTGTAGAGATTAGCCGGCGGTGTGGAGTTTGGCCGGTGAGTGGCGGCCTAGATGGGTGTCGAGAGGTGTCGAGGCAGGGCGTGGGGTCGAGTTTGGCCGATTGTGGTTGAGTCGAGTGTTGGCCGAACTTTGGGCGTGAGGAGGCCGAGCCAAGTCTCGGCCGGCGGAGATGGCTGGCCAGGTGGAGGCTGAGGCAGTGCCGGATGCGCTTGTGGCCAGGCCGAGACTAGTGGTGCCGCTCGTTTGGGCCATCTCCGTTGTGGGGCTGCGAGAGGCGAGGGCGCGAGTCAGGTCGGCTGTGTGGTCGGAGCTGGTTGGGGGAAGGGAGCTGGTCTGGTTCCATTTGCTTCTCCAGGCTGGCTGGGCTGGGTTGGGCTGGGCTGGCCGAAATTTGGGTCTAGGCTTGGCGGGTTGGGTTAGATATTCTGGGCCGGCCTCTCTGGGCTTGATGAGCCCAGTCCATTCGTGGACCCGGTCGGTCCCGACCGGGTCGGATGGGTGAGATCTGATCTGGGTAGTTTATTGTATTATATTACATTTATATTTAAAAAATTATTTTTTATAAAAATTAAAAATTTTGAAGATTAACGTATGCAAGAATTTGGTTAGGAATTGTCATGGCATGCCTTCTTAGTATAATTAGGCCTTTGTTTGTTCGCACGATAGTTATGTTGCATGTTTGATTTGCATATTTAATTACGTATGTGAATATTTAGTTGCTTGTATTAAATTTTAGTGTAATTTGGACTTTGGTTGTCTTACTACACACCGCTTTTCAAAAAAAATCCTTTGTTAATTTCCTTTCTAGAATAGGTTGGGGTTAGTTTAGACCTTAATGAAAATGAGACCTACAAAAAACATTTGCATTTTCAAATGGACACTTGCCTTCAGGATCATGATCGGAAAAAAAAAAAAAGGCTGCTTGAACATGTTAATTGATGATTGAACAAGGCTAGGTATCAAAATGACATTAGTTGGATAATTAGTATAGCCAAGTCCTTAATCCTAAATTCTCAGGTTATATAAGAAGTGATGTATCCTCTCATACTTTACATGGTTTTTAACCGATCTCAATAGACTAATAGTGACTCATTTAAAATTTTCATAAGGCGAATTTAGACTAAGATTGAATATCCTAATGTCAGATGAGATAAGAGCAGAGCTTTGGAGAGTCTGTGTTTAATCGAGGGCTATAGGCCCATCATTTAGGCAATATCCCTAAATGTATGCCTTTTCCACTCTTGGACGGAAAGGGTAGGTCGCAACATCATGGTATTGAATGAGTCAAACATAAACCCTAATTTGAAGCAAAATAAGTGGATGGTGCAAGAAAAATAATTAATTTCTTGCAAATTAGAGTTCTACGTGTCACGTGTCACTTTAGAGGCAAATCCGTTAGGAAGGACCTCTTATAATTAATTTGCAAAAGTCACCGAACTTTTATTATTATGGACGTAGATTTTAAGGGCAGTGAAAGGGGACTTGTTTTGTTGTCCGCCACTGTGTTTATGTCATCACAGATCAACACTGTGGCTGTCATAACTTGGATTTATATGATTACGCGCACATCACATTCAAGATGGAACAAATCATGTACTGGCACACGCCCATGCGTGTAGTAACATGGCTGTGTAAAAAGATAGTTTTAAGTGGGTTGTTATGTGCGTAACGCAAGGACAATTTAAGAAATACAGAAGCGAGAGAAATGCCGCTTTCCCATAATACAAAATAGTCTCACCCGGTCGTGTATATTGCGTGTATAAATGAATGAGTAATGCTACATGTATTAAGGTTTCCATCAGAAAGCCTTACTAAATGATATGGCATATGTCATGTCATTAATTATGTGTGGATTAAGTCAGAATGCCGCAATGAAAATTAAAATGGAGAAAAAGCCATGAATTGAGCAAGATCATGGCTTCCCTATTTAGTCAAAATTATAACAACTAGTTTTAGCATTGCAATCTATTCCAACATGGGCGACTGTCAATCCATCTCGTGTTTACGTGGATGTGGCCCTAATTTGGTGCTCCTGATCCCAGGATTAGTTGCCAAGATACTCCGATGGAACAAGAAGCTGTTTGAAATGACTGACTCTGGAGGGCACAACGTATTCCATTTAGGTGCTTACATCGAGTGGTCCCCAGTATTCGATATCTTACTACCAGAAATTGAATATATGGCCCGAGAACGGGACATGAATGGGGATCTTCCATTCATATAGCGGCCCAGAGTGGCCATGTTAACCTAATCAAAAAGCTATATCCGGTATCACAATTGCCAAATGGACGAGGACAAACCGTTCTTCATGTCGCAGCAAAATATGGGAGAGCTTCAGCAGTGAGACAAATACTCAGACATCCAGAACTGGGAGAGCACATAAATGCAATGGATCATGTTGGAAATACACCTTTGCACTTGGCTGCGATGCATGCACAACCCGCTGCTTTGATTCATCTTTTGCAGGATAAAAGAATTCGACTCACCATTTCCAACAACAGATGCTTGACCGCTGAAAACATTATTCTAGACTCCATCCCAAGGAAGCATACAATTCGGAATGTAGGTAACATGAACGGTTACTATTTCATCTATCAACTTATTGGAGATTTTGTATACTAATTAATTTTCTAGAATAACCAAGACTTCTCTCGAATTAATGTTCTACAAGTCTCTAATTTAGTTATATATCTTTGATAATGTGGAGATAACAATTTATATATCCCCATTAATTGAGCCTATGAATACGGTCATGTACAAAAGGCAGTGGTTGTCAAGGTTGCATTCCCTTTTTCATAGAAAGCCAGGGGTCAATCAGCCGAAATGTAGCACAATCTCATAATGTTATCATTGTGTCAACCTATGAAACGATTGACCACATACATTTCATTCATGCCTCTTTTCTCATCTAAAATGAACTTGGTGCTTTTGTGTTAATTCTTCTAGAAGAGCAGGCTCTGCATCTTTAGAAGTAAAAAGTTTCTAGAGTTTCATTCCCGTTTTCAATATGGTATGAGTTTGTTCTTTTTTCCATTTTATATGCTTCCCATCTCAGGATTTGGCGTACGTGGTGTTGGCTTGCTCGTACATTCGGCAATCTTCAGTTCCTGGCAGAGACGCCCACATAGTTAGGCCGGAAGTTCGAGATCAAAAGCTTGTCTACTCTTGCGAAACGAAGCCAGACAGGGAGGCCAACAAGGATTTCATCAGTTCCCGTATGGTGGTGGCAATGCTTGTGGCCACTGTGACTTTTGCAGCTGGTTTTGCAGTTCCTGGAGGATTTAACGGCTCGGACATGGCCTCCAAAGGTGACCAGGGCATGGCTACGATGCTGGACAAGAGAATGTTCCAGGATTTCGTGGTTTGCAACACCATCGCAATGTTCTGCTCAATGATCGCCGTTGTCAACCTCAACTTGGTGCGGCCAAATGACGTCGGAGCTGTGAGATCTGCATTCGCGAACTCAATAGTGCCACTAATAATTGCACTCCCGGCAATGTCGGTTGCTTTCTTAACTGGTGTCACCTTGACCATTAGCAAACTCCCTTGGCTTGCCAACGCCATATTTTATTTGGGACTTGTTTTCCTCCTCATTATCTCAGTTGCTTCATTGTTACAGTTCCCTCCCTTACTTGCGATAGGCGGCAGTTGTTGTCGTCGTCTGGTGTTTAGGATTATTCTCATTTACATTTCTTTGTGGGGAGTTGAGACGTCCGTTTATAATGACGCGGAAGATTACGAAACAGCGAGCGAGAACTCTACTGGTCAGCCTACGGATGATGCCAGTAAATCGAAGACCGATGACTCGACGGCAGGGAAATGTGGGGATGCGCCACATCCTCCAAATCACTGATTCAATTGATCATTCGATATTATCTATGATCTGTATTAAATAATACATATTTTCCTCTATGTATGTGGATCATTGTACAGTTGTTTTCCTATTATGTCAGATCCAAGGTGATTGTTAAAGTTACCACTGAATTTCACAAATTAATAAAATGTTATGATATACATATGAGTTATGTTGAAGAAATCTCATATCGAAGAATTAATATGATATGGAGCAGTCAATATATCCTAGTTGACAGGTTAAGCTTTTAAATAAAGGTAGGTTCAACTGAATATGCTGACGGATTCAAAGTTGGCTCTCTTTGGGTGATCTCCTCAAGCGAAGGTATTGGGCTGCCGGGTTCAAACATTTCCATGTCCTCTTTACCTCATCACTTATATGTTCTCATATTTTAATTTTAGAGCAAAGTTAAGTCTACGACCACTTCAAGCAGTGACACGTAGGACGACTGACATTGACTGGGTGTCCCATGTCAGACTTTTTCGAGTAATAGGACTGAATTGGAAAATATGCAAAAAGTTTAGACTAAATTGGCTAAATTGAAATGTTTAGAAGTTAACTAGCATAAATGTAATAGGTTTATGACTTTTTGGGTTTATCCCAAAATCAACCGTCTATTAGGGGTGTCAATGGGTCGGGTCGGGTCGGGTTTTGTTGTTACCCAACCCGAAACACAATCGGTCACATACTGTGACCCGACCCGAACCGACCCGAAACACATTAAATGGTCTAATGTGTTTGGGTCGGTTCGGGTCGGGTCGGGTTATTGGGTTTCTTGCTCCTTTTTTTTTTTTCCACCTTTCTTTTCTTTGGGATTTGGATTAAAACTCTGCAGCAATCATCCCATCCTGATCCCATTCTTATGCAAACAGGTTATTACAAGAACCTGATTTTAACATCCATTCTTGCGAGTGATCAATCTAAGTCTTTTTAACTGATAAAAACTCAATAGCAGAGCACCAAGTAGAAGAACAGAGCAGCGAAGAAAAAATCCCAAGAAACCTAAAGCTTTGGCACTTCAACCTGTTGGGTAGGTTCCATATCCAAAATAAAACTGAGTTTTTTTTATCAAACTCACCCATAAGACCACTGCAAATTCCTTTTCGATTCTCATGATTTATGAAGAGACAATTACATTTTGCAATAGTAAGGATCATTCCAGTAACACCTACCCAAGCTTGGCCACATTAATGAAGTGCTGAATTGCAGAATTCAACTTAAGTTCATGAAAGACCAGCTACATAGGACTAGCGAGCCACTACTCGTGCTCCACTCTAGATACTCCAAAGAAACATACCAACCTAATACTGCAGTGATGAAGCTGCTTCATGCTAATCCACATTGTTCAATTGCTTTTTCTTTCTCAAAGGTCTCAAAGTACCGATAAATGATGGTGACGGTGAGAAGAATCCCGGTCCAAAGGCAGACTTGACCAGGACATTTTTCAACTTGCAATAATTCCGGCAAATTTCAATTTTCTTGCATCTAGCATATGCACATGTTCTGTATACAAAGTAACGCGATTGAATCAAAATTGGTAAAACGAGCACGCCGTGACAATTACCCATGCCCTTATTGCCAACAATGACAAGCTTGAAGCCGGGTGATTGAACATCTGTTGATTCGGCAAAGCACCGAAAGAGACGCAAGGGAAACAACAACAATTAAAACAACAAACCAAATGAGATAAAAAAAAATCCAAACTTTGCGATCACGTAACCAAATCGCTCAGCTCAGAACCCCAAAAGAAACAGCATCTGACCGGGACCCAAAAGCTCGAGAAGAATCACAAAAAGAATAGAGATTCAAGAAGACCCGGCAACAACGAACACGAGCTATTGATATAAGAATGGACGCGCAGAAAATGGAATGATGAAAAGGAAAGAATGGACCGTCGGCGGCGAAACTTACTGAGAATGGACCGATTCTAATACCAAAACCAATGAACCCGAAGAAAATTCAACCACTCAAGATAAACAGAGACCCAAGCAGCATCACCAACACCGTTGGTCCAACAGAAGTCTCCCACAGGAATACAAGGCAAGAAGCCAATTTCCACTTAAAACCCACCACATTATCCGCAAAAAACAAAAGCCACATTCCAATTTAAACGAACAACAAGTGCCCAAAACACCCATCCTTTGCCACAAGAGAAAAAAGGAGGGGGGCAAAAAACGCATTTACCACGTCGTGTCGGTGGGGGACTTCCGGACGGCGAGGCGGGTCCAGGCGACGACCTTCCCGGAGGGCAAGTCCCTGGCCTCGACGAGAGTCGAGACAATCCCGATGAATTGGACGGAGTTAGTGAGCTCCTTCCTCCACTGGATCTCCTGGGGCCTCGGGTACGCGGCTGCCTGGAGGGAGCACCTCTGCCGGGCGTTGCGGGTCGGCGCGAACGAGAGGAGGCGCGAGTTCGGAGAAGACCCGGAAGGGATTTGGGAAGGGGAAGGGGAGGGGTTTTCGGCGACGGACGGCGACGATCGACTGATTCGGTGGCGGCTAGGGTTCCGGCGTTGAGACGAGGGGTGGCGACGACGACGGAGAGGTGGAGGCGCGTCGATCGGAGGGCAGCAGCGGAATCACGAGAAGGCGCGGTAGTCGGAGAAGCAGCCGAAGGGGAGGGTTTTCACTTTTCGAGACGTGTTTGAGTGTTTGTGTTTGGTTGGCTTGTTTGGAACAGTGTTAACGTGTTTGGGTCTAAACAATGTTCCAACCCGACCCGACCCGAAACATATTTCGTTACTTGTTTTATGCCTGTTACCCGAACAATTTTAAGACCCGAAACACGTACTCAACTTGTTTTGTGTTCGGGTCGGGTCGGGTTTTTTTGACACCCCTACCGTCTATCAACTTCTTGATGCTCAGTTCCTCACAAAATTATTGACAAAGCATTGAGCCAAGGCAAGCCCAAATGAAGCATTTGGCTCATCAAATCTGAGTCCAAATATGGGTTGGAGCTCATTTTGCCAGCCCTACTAAAATCTAAACTTTTTAAAAATAACGAATTTATACAGCATCCTTGTTCACAAAGATGTGTTGTTGCTTATGACAAATTGACAGTGATTAGTTTTCATGAACTTGCCTGTCATATTGTTGACATTCCAATTATATATGAGCATAAGAGCGAACTTTGATGTTTGGAAGTTGTAATCTGCAGAGAGCAACTCGAATTCTCCGAAGAAATGGTTTCAACCACGATGTTCTTGATTACCACAGCTATTCTGCTGCTCTCTTCTCCAGATTCAAAAGCTCAAACCACCAAATCTGCCCCTCCAAGCCTGGCTCCAGCGCTGGCCCCGGTCCCGACAACTAACCACGCGAACCTTAGGCGCCCGCTAGTATTGCACTATTCGATTTCACCCTCTATGAGTATTATTATAGTCTTACGAACAATATAAAAGTTACGAAAGCAGCCCATACTTATATGTATTTTCAAATTTGCAAAAAAGTATAAGTAAACGTGAAAGCGAAAAATTGAAAGTAAGACGTTAAACTAAATGTGAAGTATCCAATTAAATTTCTCTCTTTTTAAGATATATATTATCGTCACTCAATTTAAAAATTTGGCATACTGAAAAGATTATAGAACTGTGGGCAATTGATATAAAAAAAAAGAGTAATTATTATACGAGTAGAAGTAAATGAGAAATCTTATTTTATACTATGAGGTGTTCCAATACTTGAGTCAATTAAATTTGACAAATGTATGCAAATTAGTTCGTTGACGTGCATTAAATAAAGGTTCTCTTGAGATTAGCAATTGAGGCCAAAGTTACTTTCACCGAAAATAGGTGTATTTTTTAAGCACAAAATTTATGTTCTTAGATTAAGTCCGAACTAATCAACTGTTGACACCTAAATTTTGGCGACCCATTTAGTCATTTATCGCCTTAAAAAATTAGGGATTAATTTTATCCCTGAAAAAATATTAATTGCATAGCATATAGATTTAGGTGCATTTGTTTTTAATTTGCATTTTTTTACATTTATTTATTGGACCGGTGGCGGATGGGTCGAATTAGTGGTTTTGGGTTTTAAATTAGCAGGCTGGGCTAGGCCCACAAAAGGATAAAATTAACTCAAGCCCGTTGTTATGTTTAATTAATTATCTTGTGAAAATTTAAGATTTGATGCGATATTATGATGATTTTTGGAAATTAAAAAAATCGCATTGTAATCTTATCTTTATCAATAGATGATGAAATCGGCGGAGAATATTTTTTAGATAAGGATTTTTGTGATCAAGAGGTTATAAGCGATATTCATGAGATGAAAATATTAACAAAAAAGATCATGTTTTGTTTCGCCTATAAAAAGATGCGTACGAAGAGGTCAAAAGAAGAAGGCTTTTGGGGGCTTCTTCCGTTTTGTTCCTGGGAGAAAATCAAAGCACAAAAGAAAACTTTTCTTTTTGTTTCCTTCGGTAGAGGGGCTCATAAAGGTCAAAAGTCAGCAGAGGTTGCAGGAATTCTGAAGACAGCAGAAGAGAGGGACGTGGGTGTGACGTCTAGCAACAGGGAAAGGAGGGGAAAAAGCGATCACTGTTCATCTTCTTTTCCCTGCCCGTGTCCGCCGTTTGCAGGCTTAGCCCCGGGTAGCCTCACCGGTCTCGCCGCGACGCGTAGCCCCGCCGCGTACCACTGCCACCTTTCTGATCCGGTTGTGACAATCTCGCGCCGGCTCCGCTTCTGCTCCACCACTCCTGCGACGGTCGGTTCCGCTTTTGCTCCGCCTCCTGTGACCCCAGCTCTTCTCGTTCGTTGCTCGCGGCTCGATCTGAACGCCGGTCTCCGTTCACGAGCCTCGACGACCCGCGCCACCACGACGCCGAGCCTCGCCACGCCTCCTTCGCGAGCAACCCGCGACGCCAGCCCAGTCGTCCGCGACTCCCCTTGCCGACGCCGCTCCTGCCCTGCTCTGTCACTCGCCCGCGATTGCCCAGCAGATCTCGCCTTCGCTCGCCGTCCGTGAAGCTCCACATCGTACCACCGCGCAGGAGCCCGCGCCACGATCCGCTTCTACTCAGCCCCAGCGATGACCCACGGCCTCCGACCTGTTTTTGCCTACGGGTCACCGGAGTTCCCCGACGCCGCTCGGATCCGAACCCCCTGCTCGCAGCACCGTTCCAGATCTGGAGCCTGAGCCACCATACGCCCATCCGATGGCCCGGCGTCCCCTGTAGCCCGCACCTCCGCGCCGGTCCGTGACCAGTCGCCCCTGCAGACCCGGTGGTCCGCTCGACGCCAGCAGGCCCCGAACCCGTCGCTGCTGCCTCTGCCTTTGCTCGACTTCCCAGCGATCCGACGCCCCTGTCCGCGAAGCCACCGCCGATTCACCTCTTCACCGCTTGCCGCCGCCGGTTCACCCTTGCCGGAGTTCCTCTTGCCGGACCGATGATCTCTCCCCTTGGAGATTTACGGCTGTGTGTGGAAAGGAAGAAAAAACAGAAAAAGAGAAAAAAAATCAGATTAGGTAGTTTCTCTTTTATTTTTTTTATTTTTTATTATTATTTCTTTAATATTCTGTTTTAGTGGAATTGTTCCTTTAGGTATATGATTGATATTTCAACATGAATTGGCCTCTCAAATAAGAGATTGACAGTCCGATTTTCACGCCCGAAATCCGACTCGCAATCTCTTACAAAAATCGACAATCCAATCTCAAGCCCGAGATTCGATTCGCGATTTAATTTAAAATTAGCCAATCCGATCTCATGCGCGAGATATGGTTCGCTAATTTTTGGATATCAATCTTATCTTGTTTGATTTGCCATCGTCAAGTTAGTTGAGTCAATCTTATTTTCGTAAAAAAAAAAATCCAAAAAATACTTGAGTTAGGAATAGATTTGCTTTAGAATATTCCTAGTCTTAGGTTTAAAATCGCAATCTTATTTCGAATTTTTAAATAAAAAAAAATCCAAAAAAGAAAGTGCAATCATTTAGGTGGTTAGTTTTTTATTTGAATTGCATGTTTAATTATGCGTTAGTTTTAATTTCGAATTTCTTAAAGAAAAACACAAAAATTCATTGTGCATATTAGATTAGAATTGCATGTTTCATTTTAAATTTAGATCATCTTTTTCAGATAAATTGCATTTTAGATTTAGATAATGTCTTATTTTAAATTAGGATTTAATATGACTTAATCCTAGTTTAAATTAGATAGAATCTTAATCTAGCTAGATCATTTCAAATTTCATAAAATTTGTCTTAGGATAAATTAGTTGCAATTTCTAGGATAGATTGCATTTTTAAAATAAAAAATGTCATTTGCATGTCATATAGAATTAGGTTCATAAAATGCATGTCATTTTAGTGATTATTGTTAGGTTCATTTCTAATTAGAAATTGTCCGTCATTAGATTGGGTCATTTAATAAATGTCGCGTGACATATAGCTCGCATATTAAATTGCATGTTGCATGTCATTTTAGTTGAAATAATTTTGTGCGTCATTGCATTGCATTGCATTGCACGTCATTAGAATTAAGTCATTTTGATTAATTAAGATTGCATATTTAACAATTGCATGTTCATTAAGAGATCATAAAATTTTTATTCATATGGTTTATGACATGTTGCCATGCCATATCATTTCATATTAGATTAAAAGCATTGCATTGCATATGGATTATAGTCTCGTTTAATAAGTGAAAACAAAAAGAAAGAAATTGCGTGTTAATTAGAACCATATCTAGGATTGTTGATGTGGATTTTAATTTAACACTGCAGATGCTTTCGTTGCTTTGAATAAGTTCTGCATCATTTAATTGTTTTTGGGTGTTAAATTGGTGGTTTGCACACTGCATGAACACCTCACATGTTAGAGAAATGGATTTAAAATCAATCCAAATTGCTTGTCAAACATTTTTCAAAATAAAAAGAAAGGTACCGAAAGGGCGTTATAGAAATCTAACGTAACCAAGTCCCGTCACTTAGTCTCTGGTTCGTAGGAGTAAAGTAAATCTCCCGTTACTTTACTAGGGTTTTTAATCGACCTACCAAAATATATATTAGTGGCGACTCCTAGTTAAAAATCAATTGCATGTTAAGAAATTTAAACCTAAGTCGCGAATTGGTATGGGCTTGGGAGAGCCCGAGTTAAGTCTAGGCTTAACAATCCATTAGTCAAACCATAGGTGGTTCACATCCCGAAAAATTGGTCGCGGCAGGCGGTAATGTATTCCATTTAGCAGCTTTCTGGAATGTGCCCAAAGTATTCAAATTCTTACAACCATAAACCGAATATTTGGCTCAAGAACATGACAACAATGGGGATCTTCCCATTCATATAGCGAGCAAGGAGGGTCATGTTGAACTAATCCATAAGCTACATTCGGTGTCAAAGTGGGTAAATGGGAAAGGACAGACAGTTCTTCATGTGGCAGCAAAATACGGAAGAGAAGAAGTAGTGAGATATATACTCAAAGATCAGGATTTGAGGGAGATGATAAATGAAAGAGACGATGATGGAAATACAGCTTCACACTTGGCAGTGAAGTATTTACATCTCACCGCTTTGATTCATCTCGTGCTGGATAAAGATATGGACCCCTACCTTCTCAACCATGAAGGCTTGGCTGCTGTCGACATTGCTGGACTTTCCTCACAAACGGGATTACGGAGGGTAGGTAACATGAACAGTCACTATTTTATTCATCAACTTACTAGGAATTTCCAGAGATTAATACCTTAGTCAAGCGTAGATCTTATATTCAAATCATTATGTCTCGCAGTCAACAATGGGACTATGAAAGCAATAATCAATTTTGTGGAATAGCCGAGACACCTCTAGGATTAATATTGCACAAGTCTCTAATTTAGCCTTAATAGGAGTTACTTAAATTTTGCCCATGAATATGTCCGCGGTTAGAAGCAAGTGAATATTTCTGATAAATGCTGAGATAAATTGTTACATGTCTCGATTAATTGAGCCTATAAATTAGATCAGGAGTTGTCAATGTTGCAATCTTTTTTTTCTTAAAAAGCAAGGGGTCAAGGCGGCAAATTTGACCACTCAATCTCTTTACATTATCAGTAAGTCAACCTATGACAAAGGTGAACCACATACATTTCATTCATGACTCTTTTCTCATTTGCAGTGAACTTGTTACTCTAGTTTTGATTCTTAAAATTGTGGACACTGCATCTGTAGAAGTAAAAGTTTCCCTTTAAATGAGGACTCCAGAGTTTGTTTCCGTTATCGATTCGCTAACAGTTTTTTCTTTCTTTCCTTTTTCATACGTTTCCGATCTCAGGGCTTGGCACGCTTTCTGTTATTAAGCGTGTCGAATGATAGAACAGATCGATTCATAAGTAATCCGGAAGCTCGAGACAAAGGGCACGCTCACGAAATTTTGCCAACTAAAGAAGCGGATGCCGTAATCAATACCATGTTGGTGGTGGCAACGCTTGTGGCCAGTGTGAGTTTCACAGCTGGTTTCGCAGTTCCGGGAGGATTGAATGGCTCAGACCTGGCATCCAAAGATGACCGGGGCATGGCTACGTTGCTGGACAATAGAAAGTTCCAGGCCTTCGTGATTTGCAACACCGTGGCGATGTTATGCTCAATGGCCTCGGTCATTGGCTTCATGTTTGCGTACCTGACTGAAATCCACATATCGATATTTGGATGCCACCTTGCAGGACTGCTACTAGCAATTTCACTCCCGCCAATGTCCGCCGCTTTCTTAATTGGCGTCATCTTGACCATTGAAAAACTCCCTTGGCTTGCCATCGTGATGGTAATTTTGGGATCCATTTTCGTCCTCGTTATCACAGCTGCTTTAGTATCACCGTTCGTTGCTATATTTTTAAGCTGGCTTCCCCGCTTTCGGAAGAAGCACCTTCGTCCCATCCGTCCTCTGATATCGAGCCTCTTTCGCGTTTACATGATATTATTTCGAATTGAGAGGACGTTCATTTCGGATGACTCGAAAGTACACAGAACGGCGAGCAAGACTTCAACTAGTCCGCCTGATGGTGACGCTGAAGATTGATTTGCAGAAACAAGTATATATTTGCCTTGATCTATTTGGCTCATTCTATAGTTGCTTTCCTATTGCATTACATTAATGATGATTGTAGAAGTATTTAAGTTAAACCACCTCTTCCTTCAATAGCTCATATTATTAAAATAGTTGGACGTAGTTCCACGACATTTCACATTATATCAGAGCTGGAGATTCTCAATTCAAACATTTTCAAACAATCTACATTATGTACTCTCATATTTTAGAATTGGAGCAAAGTCCAACTACTCACAAAGATGAGTGTTGAAGTATTCGAGCTCAATTATTCTTTGGGCTATAAAGAGTTTAAGCTTTTAAAATAACTGCGTTGCAATTTAACTAAACATGACAATGATACATGTATTATCTTGTCTCCATTGAATGGATGGGTGGGTCATTTCATCCATTTCACAGCTTGGAAATCAAATCTTTAGTTTTTAACATGTAAAAGCCTACCTCTCATGAAATCGTTTGTCTAGACCGGCCGAGGACGATTTATCAGGGTCCAGTCCAACTTGCGGCAAACTTGGAGTCATGATATCCTAGACGCTCACTCAACAAGTGTCATGGGCAATGAAAATAACTCTCCCCCTCAGTCCTCAGGAAAATAATGTTTATGCCGCTCGATTCGGTGTTTATAATTCTAGAAGAAGAATCCTTTCACATCCCCTTAAGCCAGATTAAGAAGTCGATCCGTTTGTTCGTATGTATGCACAAACGGCTTTGGTCTACAAACACTCGTCAAAGTTCATTCAAGTTCTGCCGTCCGCCCTCGTCCTTGTATAGTATGCTCCATTTTCCCATGCATCCCGATTGAGCCCAGCCACCATGCCTCCGCTTTTGTTTTTCTTTTTTCCCGAGATGGCAGCTGTCGGCCGTTTCGACGACTCACCCATGGCAGTCGGGATATGGACCTCACCATTGAGGCTCACAGTGATGGCGTGGCTCTCGATTTGGAAGGTTGACGCCCTCCATGGCAGCACTAGCGTTTTTTTTCCATTAAAAAAAATATTTAATTTCCGTTTATCTCAAACAAATATCAGATTTTATAGAATTATCTTTCGTTTTTCCACTTATCTTTTAAGCTTCAAATTGTATTTGGTTCTTTTATATTTCCAAATCAACCCATTAATGTATTTTTTCTTTTTTGAGATTATTACTTGATGAAATCCAAATTTAAATGATAATTCTATTGTATGAAAATCGAATTAGCATGAGAAAATTGAATTGTATGATGTTATTGTCAAACGATACAATTAGTACCAATAATCCTTACTCGTCTGTCGTGTATAGAGAAGAAGTCATGCACGCACTATATTCGCGAAACCCCTACTAATAATGCTATTCAAGTATATGTGAAGTTATAAATTCTAAATATTATTTTGTCAATGGGCTCTTATTTTGGAAGAATTAATTTTTCTTGATCGAATTAGTTTTTTCTTAATAAATTATTTCATCATTTAAAACTAAGATAAAAAAAATTTAAGTCTGATAAAGACGTTAATTTTCTTGAGCAATCGTTAATAAACAGTTAACTTCCTATTAAAAAGTAGTTCATTTTATTTCTTCTCAACTTGTAAAAGTTTCATTTTTTCATGCGAGCATGTCTGTCTATCTAACTTTATAAACAATCATTCATCTCCCATTGTAATCAAATCAATATCGACAGTTTATTTCACTGAATTAGGTGTGTTTTTTAAGCACCATATTTATGTTCTCAGATTAAGTCACAACTAACCAACTAACGCCTTATGAGTTAATAAATGGTAGAGTAGCTAGAAGTATGAAACCGTGGCATGAGAGCCATAACAGTGATAGTAGATTACTTTCCCCGCAATTGAATCAATCTAATCAAAGCTTTGTTCTTTTTTTTCCAGGCCTATTTTCATGTTCTATTAGTATAGCTAAATTCAAATAGGATGACTTATCTATGCTCTTATATTAACAATCAAGATCTTATACAAGAGAAAAGGAAGAAACTGTAATGTCTTCTGAGGAAATTTGTTTGATCGAAATTATCTATTAATTTGATATAGATTCCAAATTATTCATTGATTCATATGACGAAAAAAGTAATTCTTTCCCCTAGAATCAAACAATTTCTTGAGAGAAAAATTTCGATAGCTTCATGATCTTGAACATCCTCGATTTGAATTCAGGTACAAGTTTTTTTCCAAAGCATGATGGTTTTCTGGATGTAAACGATGATACATATGCAGATGGATTATTCCTGTTGCTCTTGAGGCATTAAATTTCTATCCTGGTATTCCCAAAATCATCTCTGCTCATGCTTGAACTTTCGCGGATGCGAAGTCATCAGCTATGAAATTCACTTCATTGTCTTTTGCCCCATTTGTGATTTTCCCTATCTCTATTTTAATTATGGAAGAGAAGAAAGAAGGGATTTGAGTTCAATTTTATTGTACGCATTTGAGTTCGATTTTAAAATTTTCAATTTTGACAATATAACTTTAAAAGATTAATTTTAGTATGACAAATTTAATGTGGCGATCCAATCATTACCGTGGTGGGCCTTCATGATATGGCCAGCAGCCCGACGTCTAGTGTGGACAAATTTACTTGACCTTGTTGAGTAAATTTTCTGAATACTCTAGTTTTCTTTTTCATGTTTCTTTTTTTTTTCTCCTTTTCTTCCATTTTTCTTTGCCATGAATTATCTCCTTATTCCATTTTCTTTTTTTGCTTAAATTTTTTTCCCTCTATATCTAATCGCCCTGCTCTATTTGCTGTTCAGGTTAGCGACTCCCAATTCACAACAAGCTAGAGGATCTTAAGCTCCGCCGTAACGTCAAACATAAGCCCAAGATCTGGAGGGCTTGATATGTGACATCCCAAATTTCTGATTTTGTTTTCAATTAAATGAGACGGACTTTTCATCGACGCGCTTATAGTTCAATTCTCTGAGTTGATCACTCACGAGATAACTAGTCTATCAGGTGAAGCCGTTAAGGAATTTAAATGCAATAGGCTTGAGAATCTGACCATGAATCGGCTGCTCGACCGTATTAATCTGCAAGGATCATTACGACACTGTCAGACTCGAACAGAGATCAGTAATAGGTTGATTCGACTGAGAAATGTGATTAGAGCGTGGGTGATTCCACCTGATGGCAATATCCTCGTCGACCGGCACTAAACTGATTTTTCTGTCGTTTTGAATACCCTGTGTCCGTATTTGAAACCTCGAGATTTTCACGACAATCGAGAGTCGTCAATGTGTCAAAGATTTATGTCGTGGCTTGAAATTAATCAACCACGGGTCAATTGCACTGAAAATTTCTAAAAGCTACTTGGTAGATTAGGACGCTCTCAGATCACACCAGATTGAAATTAACCGTGATTTTAAACCCGAATTCAGAAATTGAAAGTTCTACCATGTCACAATTCATTTTAGGAACGTTGACTCATCTTCAGAAGATTTTTCTACAAATCGAGATTTTGGCGGAAAAGCAAGGTAATGCCGTTTTTGTTCGAGATTGTCAGAGAGCCGTTTTTGATTGAATCTTTGGGATGCAAGTTGGATCATTTGACGGGGAAAAGTCATAAGAAGGTCGAGGACACATGGACCGATTTATTTGAGCTTCAATTGATTGGAATTAAGAGAGAATTGAATGGATTGAATGGGGGAATGTCCAAAATTCGTAGCTCCCATGGCACACCACATTTTGCACCTATTGCCAAGCTTGTAGAGGAAGATTGGAGGAGAGAGAGTGGCTGAGGTCATGTGGTGTCATGGTGGGGGCAAAGCCAATGAGAAGATGGCAAGTGTTGAGCTCTAGATAGCCCAAGGAGACCCCCACTCTTCAGCAGCTTCTTCTCCCTTAATCCAAGGCTTTCTCCATTGTTGTTGAGGGAGAGAAGCTCAGCAAAAACCAGAGGAACCAAGCAGCATCAGCCCTCCACCGTTGTATGCCCATCGGACCCCATTTCCTCCTCTGTTTTTCCCCTCGTTCCAGTTTCTGCTCCATCCGACCTTTCGCCAAAGATCCACATAAAAAGTTGACTTCCCGGTTGAATCAGCGAACGAGCCACCCATCACCGCGAAGACGACATCCATCCCATTTCGAGGCACCTCGCCGCTCGCTGAAATGATTCTCCGGCTGTCCCATACGATGGCGCGAATCCACCGGTCGCCGGACCGCCTGGTTCCGCCCTGCTCCGCCTGTTTCACATTTTCTTGCTGTTTCGCCCCTTTCCGACCCTTTCTTTGCCCATCCCAACCTCCAACAAGATTCCCTTGACCCCCGAGAGCCACCGGTTGCCAACCACCCACTCGCCGGAGCTCCGATCGGCCCGTTTTTGCCATTGAAGTTGCTGGTTTCTTCTCTGCAGTTTAGCCCATATCAGAAGCAGAAGACAGCAAGGTTTTGGAGACTTCGTGGCCTGTTTTCAAGCCCTTCCCGGCCTCCGTTGGTGTCGCCGCTTCAGGGTTTATCGACCGTCTTGGCGTCGTGGTCGCCGTGAACTCACTGGCGCGCAAAACCGATGAGTTTATCCTCTAAACCTCGCTTAGTAAGTTAATCATGCTTAAAGGGTGTTTAGATTAGTCTAATTAGTTTTAGGTGGTTAGATTAGATTATTTTAATGTAAATTAGATTAGTTATATGATTAGTTTAATGGATGTTTAATTAGGGCTAATTGTATGTTTAAATTAGTGTAATCTAGTTTAAGCCCTAATTAATTATTTTTAATTACATAAATATTTCGAATTTATAAATATTTTTTATTAAATTATATTATTATAAAATAATATTTAATTATTTAATTTTCTGAATTAAATTAAATTATTTATTATTTTCGAAAAAATTATGTCGGGATGGCTAGTCGTCGAATTTCGCACTGATCGCAGCAGTGCGGTCAGTTTGTGTCAATTGTATATTTAATGGAGAAATTGAGTGGAATGATGATTATGGTTAATTATTCCAAAGTGTGGAATTGAATGAAATTGGAGAAGTTTTGGTATTTAACTTGAAAATACCCGGCGTTGGCTTATAGCACTGTAATTGATTGGTAAGACCAGTTTGTATCGATTGATTGAATGGTTGTTTATGTGGGGATTTATCCCAAAGATGTTTAGTATCGATATATGATTGGAATTTGATTGTGAAAGGTTGTGAATTGATCTAGAAAATCGTCGAAGTTCGACTGTGCCCTGTTAGACTGTGATTTGCCACCTGACAAAGGTCGCGCCTGATAAGGCCGTAATCCGCCACCTATTAAAGGTCGTGCTCGTTGGGCCGTAAATTGCCACCCGATAGGGGTCGTGCCTGATAAGGCATAATCCGCCACCTATTAAAGGTCGCGCCCATTGGGCCGTAATTTGCCACCTAAAGATAGGTCGTGTCCTTTCGACCGTGGTTTTTAGTGAATGATTTGATTGATTATTGAATTGTACTGACGTGCAGGAATGGACTGAGGCGAGGTAAGTCCTCAATCCTCTTTGTGTGGCTAGAGCACCCTAGGACTTATTTTCTTCCTAATCGAGTTTTAGAGGATAGGACTCGGCGAGACATTGTCTCACCCGTTGTGGGATAATATTTCAGGTCCCTAGATGGCGGATCCTCTGAAGCTTTTTGGTAGACCAGTGAGGGTCACTAAGAGGATTTTTGACCTCGCCGATCCCGACTGAAGAGCTGGCAAATGATTTGATTGATTATTGAATTGTACTGACATGCAGGAATGGACTGAGGCGAGGTAAGTCCTCAATCCTCTTTGTGTGGCTAGAGCACCCTAGGGCTTATTTTCTTCCTAATCGAGTTTTAGAGGATAGGACTCGCTGAGACATTGTCTCACCCCGTTGTGGGATAATATTTCAGGTCCCTAGATGGCGGATCCTCCGAAGCTTTTTGGTAGACTAGTGAGGGTCACTAAGAGGATTTTTGACATCGCCGATCCCGACTGAAGAGCTGGCGAATGGACCTATCTAGCTGATCTTAGGACAGCTTAGTTTTTGAGGACTGATCTTCTATAGATCTTTTGTAAATAGCCTAGTCCTGTAAATGAACTGGTTTGATATGTATAAAAAGTATGTGGTTGGTTTTGAAAATGTGATCATGCTTTTCTATCCCAATTGAGTTTTGTCTGGGGATTATTTATCCGCTTCCGCGTGTGCAATTAAATGAATGGGTCGGCGACGTGTCCTGGGAAGTCGCATTTCTATCGACCGCAGTGGGATGTGCGCGTGCTTGAGGTTCGGGGTGTGACATGACATATGTCACAGCAACAAGCTTGAGTCCTAGATCTAGAGCGCTCGAGCTCAGTTGTGACATTGAGCAGGAGCCCCAAATCTGATGTCTCCGACCGTCAATTTGGAGAGTGTCGCATCTCAGCACGAATACAAGACTTGTGAAGTTCTGCAACCAAATGAAAATTCTATTCCACCGCTACGAAGATATGTTCGCATCATACTATGAAACCTACAATCTGGGATGAACTTGATGAGTGTTTAAAGACCAAGACTGTTGTGCATATATATGATCGACGAATCAACTTATTAGTCTGGCTTCGGAGAGATAGTGAAAGGATCCTGCTTGTGGTCCAATGATGCACCAAATCGAATGGCATGAGCATGCTTTTCATATATGTAACTATTTTGTGATGATAAGTGGTTGTATCATGTGTTCCATTGAATTAACGTTGGCAATTGTCACTAAATCTCTATTCATACAAGTGAGTTTGTGGTTTGATTCATGTTGAGGTATGATCCGGTGAGCAGCGGACGCTGAAATCTAGTCAGGGGTACGCTAAAAAGGAACTGCAATACCTAACTCAGGGAGAGGGGAAATTGTGGAAAAGTGACTAGATATGTGGTGTAGTTTTCCTCCTCTGACCTCTGGTTTTTACTTCAATGTTGGTTGGCATTGACACGTAAATGGAACTCAATGTTATTGTCGTTCGGTTTATTCGACTGTTAAACGTAGGGAACATTTTTGGGTACATGTGTGCGAAAATGTCGGTTTACGTTCGTCCCTTTGTTCAAAATAGCAATGTCATTGACCCGGAGTAGCATTGTCCACTCGTCACTGCTGAAGAACGACGACTGCGGCTTGGGTCCATTATACAGATGTTTATCAGCTATCCCCATAGTGGATCCCATAGTGGATCCATCCGTTGTATCCATCTTTCTAGTTCTCCCTGCACCTAATCCAAATATCACAAAACCCTAGCGGAGCACCTAGCCCTCTTCTTTTTTCTCTCTTCCTCCCTCTACGCCCGCAGCCACCTCTGAGCCGACCTTTGTGCCTTCCCTTGACGATACCATCGGTGGGGTTGTCGTTGCCGAGTCCAAGCCAACCACTGCTGCGCATCTAAGACATGCCATCCAAGAGTTGCCACCATCTGCTGTCGCCATTAGTGGAGTTGTCGTTATTTATTTTTTGAGCTAGCAACAATCGCCCATCTTGGCTGCTGGTCCCTGGCAATCGGGATATTGGCCTCGCCATTGAGGCTCACGGCAATGGACCCGCCACACCATCAGATCTAGAGGCGTGGTACTATTTTTGGAATCCCGATGCCCTCCATCGCCATAATTGTTGCCAAGCCTTCAAATCCAAAGGCATAGCTCTAAATCTAGAATAATGACGTCCCCGGCCAAGGTAGGGCTCCACACTGCGTCTAGTCCCTCATAGTACTATATATAAACACTGCATATTTTGAAAGAAAAAGCCTAATTTCATGAATGCATGAAGATCATCTCATCCATGTACATAAATTAGGGCTCTCTCGAGAGTAGCATCTGAGACCAAAATTACATTTAGGAGACTCGGGATTACTTAAACATGAAATTTGTGTCCTCAGATTAGGTTTTTGACAACTGATTTAGTAATGCCTTCTAAGTTGATTAACGGTAGAGTGGATGGAAGTATGGAGTTGTCTAATGGAGATGATAGTCATAAACGTAATAGTAAATTACTTATTTGTAATTCAATCAGTCTAATCAAAGCTTTTTTCCAGGTTCATATTTCAAAACTTTTTGTGTTCCATTATCATAGCTAATTTGGAAGAGAATGACTCATAGGCAGGATAGGTAAAAACCCCTTGCCTCTATTCTCTTGTATAAACTCTACCCTCTTCTGACTAAATTCATGCAATTAATATTGTCCATCAATTCCATACAAATTTCGAATATCTTGTCAAATTACACAATGAAGAAACTAAATTTGTTCTATAAATTAAACAAATTCTTCAAGAAAAGCTTTCATAATTTCTTGAAGTTGATCTCCTTTCTTGGATTTCAAAATGAGCTTCTTTCAAAATGTATAATTTTTTAGGATGTAAACGATAATATCTATACATTGGATAAATGCTACCGCTCTTGAAGTAATGAAAATTTCTATCAAATGTTTCCATGAGCATGAGCTAATTGAAAAGGTTCGTGCAGTTGAAGGCAACTCTCATCTGTGTTCATGCTTGAATATTCGTGTATGTGAGCCATTAGCTATGAAATTCATATTCGTTGTCTATGTCCCATTTAAGATTTCCCCTATGTTCATTTAAATTTTCGGGGCAGTGAAAATGGTACTAAAGGCCAGGCCATCACCACATTCATGCAAGAGCCTACCTAAGCTTGTTCCTGCAGTGACTGCTTGCCAATTGGATAATGCCATGTGGCTAGCCACGCGCGGCCCACATAGAAAGGAGACGTCTGCTTGTTCACTTTCCTAATGTGATTGGAGAGGAGATAATTTGTGTTTTGCACAACAATACATGGTGTAACAAGTCAATATAAAAGAAAAGTTTCCAAGTTCACATGCAGCGTACAATAAAAAATGCGTATTTGGCAAGCCATGTGATGATTGGTTAGCCGCTTCGGTTGTGTGCTTGATACATAAACATATTTTATCGTGATTGGGGCCCACAGACCTTCAATAAAACTGGTTCAAGCTTTTGACGCGGTCAAGTAGTGTTTTGAGCGGTAAATAAATTTTGACATAGAATAATATGTCCATAATTACTAAAATTTAGTATGTCATGGCAATTGGCACGAAGGATGATCATACGCATAATTACCAAAGCTGACTACAAAAGGACTAATTGAGAATCTCTATGCCCCTTTGCCTCTGTGGGAGGCAAAGAACATGATCAGTTAAAGGGACTCAAAAGCAGTAAAGGGACTCAAAGCAGTAAAGGAACTATGTACGAGGATTTATTCAACAAGAAGTTTATCCCTCTAATATCTAATATAAAATGGCTGCTCTGGTCCATCTTTTGTGGGACGAATGAATTCACTGCTTTCAATATTACCTATAAATCGTTGGAGAACGAAATTTCGTATTGGAGGGTACGTGTCTTTCAAATTGATTAATATTTTCTTTCCTTTTTCTTTTGCTAATTGTCTAATATTTCCTTTGTTAATTCTAATTGTCTTCAATCTTGATGCCGGATCACACACTTGTCGTTATATTCTCTCTTGATTGGTTCATTCTATTCAATGATCGTACCACTACATCAATATTAAAAGTTTGTCCCATTTGTGATTTCCCTAAGCTTATTTTGATTTTAATTTTTTTTTGGCTCAATTTCTTTGTTTTTACTTCTTATGGTTCAATCGGGTCAGGCAATTAGGTCGGGCGGTGAAAAAGGCCACCAGCCACCACTATATTCATGAAAGAGCCTACAGTTGAGTACTAAAAGATTGAGTAATAAATAAATCATTTCATGAATTCATATTGTGCTATGGCTGCTCTTTTCTTTTGCAAAATTGAAAAGAAAAAAAAAATCACATGGAAAAGTCTCTGTTCTTGAAATTTGATCTAGTTTAGAGCATCGATTAGTAAAATCATTGTTTAGGCCTAGATATTTTTTTACAAATCCAATTTGGCCATCGTCAGATAGCATGACTGTCAATAAAAACAACGAATAAAGAAAGACTTATATCTCAATAAGGGCCATTAACTCAACTAAGAATATTTTTGCGCCTTTTTTCCAATTATATGTGTCACGAGGTTTAGTACACAATTAACTATATTATTCTGAGCAATTTTATTCCATTTTGAATACTCGATACACACAAATTGTGAGTGATTGGGGTTGGAATTACTGAGATTGTGAGAAAAGTTAAGTAAAATGTAAAAGAGACCTAGCAACCAATTATTAAATAAGAAGAATATGAAGATTAGGTTGTGCGCATGTAGATACAATGTCAGATTGTTGTACTTACATATGTCTATCTTGAAGTTAACTTTGTCAAAGCACAAATCTGTGCGGTCAGCAGCTAATAGCGAACGGCGGGTCCAAGCGCTAAACAACCTGCAAAAAGTCCAATAGGACTTTCCACCGATGCTTAAGTGAAAGATTACTCATGAAAGAAATAAGTGAGAGGAGATAATTTAGGTTGTCATCAGGAAGATGAAAGCCACTAGAATCGGCTGTCTTTTCCGTCTTTGTTTGAAAAAAAAAATCTATTATAAAGGAAAGTGAACGTTAACCAAAAGGATCACAAACCGGTGCTAACACCGATTTCATCCATCAAAATAGAAACCTATTGTTGTCAAGAGGTTTAGTCAGAATATGAGCATATTGCAAATCGGTGCTAACAGATCTTTGTCTGATTCATGTTGTGCTGTGGTTGCCATAATTTAAGGGAAAAAAAAAGAATCATATGAAAGAGTCTCTCTTCTTGAAGTTTGACCTAGTTCAGAGCTCCTCGAATTGGAAGCCATCCCTGTTAAATAGTAAAAGTCATTGTTTAGGCTTAAATCTTTTATTAGAAATCCAAAGTTTTGGCAGTTGAATATTTGGCCAATTGTAAGACAGTGTGACTCTCAAACTGTGCTCGCATTCAACTGAAAAACATTTAGTAAAGAAATGCTTACTGATTGCTTGACAATGTTGCAATTGCACTTATTTTCAAATCCTTATGTTAGAGATGACACATCCTTATATCTCAATAGGGGCCATTGACTTAACCAAGAAATTTTCATCTTTTTTCCCATTGAATACTCGATGCACTCAACCTTGATTGATTGAAGTTTGAAAGACTGAAATAGTGACAACAATTAAGTCACTGTGTATAAGATGGTTAGTTACTAATTATATTAACAAGAACAACATGAAGATCAGGTTGTGTGCACGCAGATGCAATATGAGATCGTTATACATTCATACATTATATATACTTTTTCAGTATGTTTATCTTGAAGATGTAAAATTAGTTGGATCATTACAAGATAATATGAGGGACTTTTGTAGAAGTATATATAAAATAAACTATAGTTGCAATAACCACATCACTTGAATGGCTTAGGCTCGATGGACGTAAAGCTATCTATAGGAGGGGAGGACGTTGGCATGAGCAAGTAGATCAAGGAGGAGGTCCGGAAGGATGAAGGAGGAGACTCCATGGAATTGTTGGACGAAATGGATTATTTGGTAGAGGAAGAAATTTGGAATAGTCTACGGGAGATAATGAATAATGCATTGGCAGCTGCGCAAGCCGCAGAGGGACAAGATCCAGCAAATGCGTATGCAGATGCTCGAAAACTGGCTGATGTCATCAAAGGCGCTGATGTCGAAGAGTTCATTTCCGAGATCAAAAGGCTAGCCAATCAAACTGATCTGTCTGCTATTTTCAATTTCTCGGGGCTATGGAGTGGTTCACTGCTCCACATTGCAGCAGCCGCCAACAAGGACGACATCCTAAGGCTTCTGCTTGATCATGTTAGTGACCACCTCATAGCTGCCCAAAATGAATGGGGAGATACCCCACTCCACATGGCCGCTAAGGCCGGGGGATCTAGAACCGCCACGATGTTGATTTGCCGGGAAAGAGACTTGCCCAATGTTGAGGGCAATAATCGGATCCTGAGGATGAAGAACAAACATGGAAACACTGCCTTGCACGAGGCCGTGCTCAATGGTCACTTCGACATGGTGCGCCTTTTGTTAGGAGAAGATTTGGAGCCTGTGTACTGGAAGAACCTGGCTGGGAAATCTCCCCTTTACCTGGCCCTCGACACCGACAACTCCGCTATACATGAGGTTTTATTTTCACGCTCGCTCGAACCATCGAGGATAGAAGGCATACCGCCCGTTCATGGTGCTGTTCTACGTGACAACTATGGTACGTACCTAAATCTGCTTGTAAGAACTATCTATGTATGTGAAAAATGATATTGTCTCAAATCTGTGCAGCGACTTTCTCCACATACCAAACCCTTTATGCGTTTTTATATAAAACTCCAAACCCCATTTAGTTGGATATATCCAACCAGCCATATGATTCATTTAATTAGTAAACCATCTCACATTTGAACATACTTAAATTGACAATTCGAACCAATTGGCTAAAACTCATTTGTTGTCGATTTTTTATTAGAAAAATACAAAGTACAAATGTTTAAGATCAGCAATCATAAAAATCTAGCAACTAACAACGACAAATTGAAAAAGATACACTTGCAACATTATTGTTGAAGATTAGATTGCAATTGATCTTGTTTGAGGGTTCGCTAAATTAAACTTCTAGTTTTGTAACTAAGTAAATTTAGTTTGATTTATCACATTCTGGTTTCATATTTACTAGTTGGATTAATCTCATAACCATCTCAAATCCTAGTAGAGTCTTGGATGTCGGATTTCATTATAGGATTTTAAGCATTTGACCCTAAATCTGTCCCATTTGCCCAATGGAATTGGGCATTGAGGAATTTTCCAACATCAATTGATGTAATTTGTCAATTTGGATATAGCACAATATAAAAGAGACTAAACAAGTTAAATTGGCTATTGAAAGAACGTTAGTTGATTCTTTATTCATTGTTAGTCATCTAAATGACAAAATAAATAAAATAATTTGTATTAGTAATTGGGATAATGATATGGATGATCCCTGAACTTTTCTTCAATATTGAATATGATGGCTAAATATTTTTTTAATTCAATTTAGCCATTGAACTTTTAAAAATTCATTTAATGTAATCCTCCCGTTAAAAAATTCTAATAACATTAGCTGGCGTGACCGTAAGTTCTATTAACTTCTTGTTATTTTGGGGTCCATGTGGTGTGTATGTTGGCGTCCATGTGGTGTGCATGTGACGTTCATGTGCTATGTCGGCATCCATGTGGTGTGTATGTTGTCCATGTGGTGTACATATTATCAGATTTTTCTTTTTTTGGTACTATTAACTGTTTTTATATTTGCATTTATTTGAATATAATAAATGTGAATGTTACATATTGATGTAAAATGCAGGGGACTCGATAACAGTTAGAAATTCTTAATTATCATTATTATATGACAGCGGGAAATATATGTGTACTTAACAAATATTAGAGTATACTTTAAGGGAAGCATTAAAGAAAACATTAGAATTTCAATGATTGCTCATTCAACTCATTAGAACTAATCTAATTAAGAGTAATGATTTTCTTTTTTCAACAAAAAGTCATGTGTTGACACCTAAGTTTTTGCTAAACATTTAATGATAAATTACATAGAAAATTAGGGATTAAGCTTTAACCCCTAAACAAAAATGGTATAATTAAATTGCGCAACAATAGACATTAAGAGGATTTGCATCAATAGTAACAAAATTTATCAATATTATTATTATTATTATTATTATTATTATTATTAAAAGTTTCTCTTAAAAAAATAAGAAAAGAAGGGAAAAAAAGCGGAAGGGGGCGGGGTCGACCCGGCCCCATATTTCTTTTACTGACTGAACCTGGCCCAGCCTCTCCCTATTCCCGTCCCCTCTGGCCCGGCCCGTGCTCTCGTCTTCTTCCACGCACGCAGCAGCGCAGCAGCGCAGCAGCGAAGGACGGAAGCAGAGCAGGGCAGGAAGGGCAGACTGATTAGTGGCAGCTTCGAGCTGGAAATAGAAAGAAAAGGAGCTGGCGTTGCTGACGGATCCGGGGCCATTTTGGAGGGACGCCAAAGAGAGAGGACCGGCGGGAGTCTTAAAAAAGGGACTAAAAGTGAGAGAGATGGAGAGAGGGATCGGAGAAGGAGAAAAAGACAGGGAGGGAGAGTTGAGGGGGCCAAGGGAGAAACCGAGAGAGAGAGTGTGATTGGGAGAGGGAGAGAGCGAGAAACAAAGAGCAGAGAGCGAGGCGGATAGTGAGAGGCTTCCTCCAGTTGCCACAGCGCTTGGACCTCGGCCTTTTCCCCACGGCAGGTCTCGGTGCGATATAATTTTTTTTTTCACTTTTTTTTTTTCGGGTCGTGTCGATTTCCCAGGGAGGAGAGCGAGGCGACCGGGCGCAGTCTGATCTATCGAGCTCGCCCCACTCGCCGCCACCGAGCCGGGTAGGGAGCACCACCGACCGCCCCCTGTTTTGTCCTTTCTTGTGCCTTGTTTTGCCCTGTTTCGCCGGAGAGGGGCTTGCCGTCGTCCGCTTCGCACGGATTCCGGTCCCGTCCGTATGTGTGCTACGGTTTTTGGGTTGTTGCTTGTTGATTGCCGTGGGTCCCGGCGTGAATCTGAATCTGGGTCGGTTCGTTTCTTTTCTTTTTTAGCCAAAATGTACTCCAAATCCTTGATGAAATGTCTGAGTTAGATTCGTTTTGTGTGTTCCTTGTTCGTCGTCGAATCGATGTTCCCGCGTAACGCTCGCTTTCCCCGCTTTGTTGTGATTTCTGTGTTTGCCGTTTGTTCGGGGCCGCCCGCGATTTCGTTTCGCCTCGGCCTCCCCTATTTTCCTTTGTTTGGTGCCTGGCTGGCGGTGTAGAGATCGGCCGGCGGAGTGGAGTTCGGCCGGCGAGTTGCGGCCTAGATGCGTGTCGAGAGGTGTCGAGGCCGGGCGTGAGGTCGAGTTTGGCCGATTGTGGTTGAGTTGAGTCTTGGCCGAGCCGTGGACCTGAGGAGGCCGAGCCTAGTCTCGGCCGGCGGAGATGGCTGGCCAGGTGGAGGCTGAGGCAGCGCCGGGGTGCGCGAGCGGCCAGGCCGAGACGAGCGGTGCCGCTCGTTTCGGCCGTCTCCGTCGAGTGGCTGCGAGAGGTGAGGGCGCGAGTCGGGTAGGCTTTGTGGACGGATCCGGGTCGGGCGAAGGGAGCTGGTCCGGTTCCATCTGCTTCTCCGGGCTGGGCTGGGCTGGGCTGGGCTGGGCTGGGCTAGGCTGGACTGGCCGAAATTTGGGTCTAGGCTTAATGGTTTGGGTTAGATTTTTTTGGGCCAGGCTTTTTTGTTTTTGAGGGTTGCCCCGACTGGGCTCATTTGATGAGCCCAGTCTTGTAGTGGACCGATCGGTTCCGACCCGGGTCGGATGATGGAGATCCGACCTGGATAGTTTATTGTATTATATTATTTTTAATGTTAAAAAATTATTTTAAAGAAAAAAATTTAAAAATTTCGGAAATTAAAAAATGTGGAAATTTGGTTAGGAATTGTTATGTCTTGCCTTGTGCATGCTCACTTAGTAGACAATTGCCTTTAGGATCATGATTGAAAATCAAGGCTGCTTGAACATGTTAGTTGATGATCGAACAAGGTTAAGTACCAAAATGGTGTTAATTGGATAATTAGTGTAGCCAAGTCTCTAATCTTAAATTTTCTTATTGCATAGGAAGTGAGATATTTTCTCATACCTCACATGTTTTCTAACCGATTTCAATAAGCTAATAATGACTCACTTAAAATTTTCATTGGCCAATTTAGAGTAAGATTAAATATTCCAATGTCATGCGAGATAAGAGCTTTACGCGCACAACACATTCAAGATAGAACAAATTATGTAGTGGCACCCGCGCATGCGTGTGGGAACATGGCTATGTAAAAGGATAGTTTTAAGTGGGTTGTTATGTGCGCAACGCAAGGATAACTTAAGAGATACATAAGTGAGAGAAATGCCACTTTCCATAATAGAAAATAGTCTCAGAGGCCATGTATATTGTGTGAATGAATGAATGAGTAACGCTACATGTACTAAGGTCTCCTTCAGAAAGCCTTACTAAATGATATGGCATCTGTCATGTCATTAATTATGTGTGGATTAAGTCAAAATGGCGCAATTAAAATTAAAACGGAGAAAAAGCCATGAATTGAGCAAGATCAAGTTTTTCCTGTTCTGTGAAAATTATAACTAGTTTTAGCATTGCAATCTATTCCAACATGGCCGACCGTCAACCCATCTAATGTTTACGTGGATGTGGCCCTAAGTTGGAGCTCCTGATCTCAGAATTAGTCGCCAAGATACTCCAATGGAACAAGAAGTTGTTTGCAATGACTGACTCTAGAGGGCACAATGTATTCCATATAGCTGCTTACTTCGGGCGGTCCCAAGTATTCGATATCTTACGACCAGAAATTGAATATTTGGCACCAGAAATTGAATACTTGGCCCGAGAACGGGACATTAATGGGGATCTTCCCATTCATATAGCGGCCAAGAAGGGAGATGTTGAACAAATCAAAAAGCTACATCCGGTATCACAGTTGCCCGACGGACGAGGAAGAACCGTTCTTCATGTTGCAGCAAAATATGGGAGAGTTTCAGTAGTGAGATATATACTCAGACATCCAGAACTTGGGAAGCACATAAATGCAGTAGATCATGCTGGAAATACACCTCTGCACTTGGCTGTGATGCATTCACAACCCAGAGCTTTGACTCATCTTTTGCTGGATAATAGAATTCAAGTCACCGTTACCAACAACAAATGCCTGACCGCTCTTGACATTGCTCAAGAATGCATCACAAGGAAGCACGCGTTTCGGAATGTAGGTAACATGAACAGTCACAACTTTATCTATCAACTTACTACAGATTTCATATACTAATTAATATTCTAGAATAGCCGAGACTCCTTTCGAATTAATGTTCTACAAGTCTCTTATTTAGTTACATATCTTTAACAATGTGGAGATAACAATTTATATATCTCGATTAATAGAGCCTATGAATACGGTCATGTATAAAGGGCAAGGGCTATCAAGGTTGCATTCCGTTTTTCATGAAAAGCCAAGGGTCAGTGTGGTAGATTCGACTGCTATAGATGTAACACAATCTCATAACATTATCATTGTGTCGACCTATGAAACGATTGTCCACGTACATTTCATTCATGCCTCTTTTCTCATCTAAATGAACTTGGTGCTTTTGTGTTGATTCTTCAAGAAGAGCAGACACTGCATCTTTAGAAGTAAGAGGTTCAAGAGTTTCATTCCCGTTATCAATGTGGATTAAGTTTGTTATTTTTTCCATTTTATATGCTTTTGATCTCAGGAATCGGTATACTGGCTGTTGCAAGGCCATCCCATTCAGAAAGGTCGAACTCTTGGCGGAGACTCACTCATACATAGGCCGGAAGCTCTTGATAAAAGGTTTGTCTGCTCGCGCAGAAACATAACGAGCAGGGACATCGTCAGTGATCTCATCAATTCCCGTATAGTGGTGGCAACACTTGTGGCCACTGTGACTTTCGCGGCTGGTTTCGCTGTTCCTGGAGGATTTAATGGCTCGGACACAGCCTCCAAAGATGACCGGGGCATGGCTACCATGCTGGACAAAAGTGAGTTCCAGATTTTCGTGATGTGCAACACCTTTGCGATGTTCAGCTCATTTACCGCGCTTTCCATCCTCATCTGGGCGCGGCTGGATAAAGTGGGCAGTGCGGTAGCCGCATATGAGCGCACAACGCGACCGCTACAATGCGCAATCATGGCGATGTCCATCGCTTTCGTTACTGGTGTCGCCTTGACCGTTAGCAAACTCCCGTGGCTTGCGGACATCATAAGAATAATGGGACTCCTTTTCTTGTTAATCTCAGTTTTTAAAATGTTCAAATACATGCCCTTCATTACAGTCTCAAGAATTCCTACTTGTCGTCGGACGGCCTTGCTTGCTTTCGATTACATTTTTTTGCGGGCTGTTGACACGTCCATTGATGATGATGCGGAAGAGGACGGCACGACGAGCGAGACCTCCGCTAGTCGGCCGCCGGATGGTGCTGGTCAGTCGAAGACCGATAACTCGGCGACAGCAAAATGTGGGGACGCGCCACATCCTCCAAGTCACTGATTCAATTGATCATTCCATATTATCTATGATCTGTATTAAATACTATATATTTTCCTTGGTGTATATGGATCATTCTACGGTTGCTTTCCTGTTATGTCAAATCAAAGGTGATTATTCAATTATACGAATTAAAAACCGTTTTCCTTTGATAACTTAACTTCTTAGAATATTCTGTTATAATGCCACCGAACTTCGCACGTTATTAGAACAACTGTTCTGGGTTCAAACTTTTTCATGTCGTATTTGCCTCATCTGTCATATGTTCTCGTATTTTAATATTAGAGCAAAGTCGAGTCTACGATCACGTTAGATCACATCAGTACTAGTCATGCCACGTAAAACGGCTAATGCTGACTAAGTATCCCATATTAGACTTTGATAGACAATAGGACTAAATCGAAATATATGCAAAAGGTTTATGATTGAATTTGCACAAATATAATAGATTTGAGACTTTTTTTAACAATTTTCTCCAAAATTAATCATCTATCAATTTCTTGACGCTCGGCTCCTCACTGAAATTATTGACGAAGCATTGAGCAGAAGCAAACCCAAATGAAGTGTTTAGCTCATTAAATCCAAGTCACAAAATAGGCTGGAACCCATTTTGCCGGCCCTACTAAAATCTAGACATATTAATAAATAACAGATTTATATAGCATACTTGTTCACAAAGATGTGTTGTTACTTATGAGGCTCCTGGCAGTGGACCAGCCTCGCTATCATGCTTAAAGCATGGCACTAGATTTGGAAGCTTGATGCCCTCCGTGACCACGGATGTTGACGAGCCTCTTAATCTAAAGGCACATTTCCAAATCTAGACCAGCGGCATTGCAGTCCGAGGTAGAGCTCAATGTCGCATCGACTTCCGCCGCGCAACAAGCTTGACAGGGACGTCGTGCTCAAACAAAGACAACAGAAGGGTTTAACAAAGAGAGAGGGAGGGATATAGGGAGACGGGAGGCCGTGGGGACAAAGGTTGAGGGAGGGAACTCATCAGCGTCGGCGCTGGGCACGATGGCGCCAGACAGTGGAAGCTAAGAGAGAGGGCTCAGCACCTTGGGCGATGGAGACGAGCAAGCTGGATTCTGGGGAGAGGGTTAGCCCACCGGAGAACGCCACGTGTCATTGTTTCATTGGTCATCCAGAAGCTCTAAGTTACAGATTAATCCACTCAGCATAGTTTCAAAGAAAATGCATCATCATTATCCTAGTGGTTGGGGTTTGATGTGTGGTTCTAAGGCGCCAGGATGTGGGGAATCCTTAAGCTATGGCAGTTCCTGTGCTCTCTTTCTTTCGTTTCGTTTCTTTTTTTTTTTTTTTTTTTTATATAAACGAAAGTAGTCCAGCTCCTTCTTTGTCAAATAAATATAAGGGAAATGACAATAGGAGGGAAAAAAATTGGCTAAAAATCTTAAACCAATTGAACATTTTTCAATTCGGTCATAATTTTTTAATTTTGTCAATCTAAATCTTTTCACACTTTATCAATTAAGTCAATCTGGTCAAGTTTGGCCTAAAATTGCTAATGTAGACATTCTTTATCCTATATAATATGACCGACACTGATGTAGATAATTTTTAATAATATTTTAATTTTTTTTCAAATTTTTTTATTTTCATTTTTTCCTATTTTTTTCTTCCGCTTCTTCTCTTCTTGTTTTTTTTTCCCACTTTTCTCTTCTTTTTCTTTTCTTCTTTCTTTTTTCCTTTTTTCCTCTATCGAGCATTGCTAGGCCTCATCGATAGCCAACCTCAAGCCCTTGTCCTCACCCTTTCATCCCAGCCTAGGCCTAGGATGAAAAGTGATGCTACTTAGTAGATCTCCAAATTAATAATGTTACAACTATAAAGTTGGCGATACAAGTACGACAAATATAAAATCGATCATCTATCGATGTCTTGATGCTTAATTCCACATTAAATTATATGGAGGAAAAATTGAGCCGAGGGGACCTAAAACGAGTCGGGCTTGAACTTTTAGTCCATTTCACAAGGAAAAACCTCAACCCCTTTCACAATGTTCCATGATGGACAAGAACCATATATTAGTATTTAGGAGCACATATGGTTTTGATAACCTACATTTTCCACACATAGAAAAAAAGTCTATAATCTTTCGTAAGAGCACATGCTTGATTCATGTGATGAATGAATCTATGAATGACTATCGCTACGGTTGTCAAGTTGCGGCATGCCTCATGAAATTAAAACCAATGTCCGTGTGAGAAAATACAAATCCCCAATGGTAAGAGCTAAAAAATAGAAAAAGAAAAAGGAGAGACAAGGGTGAGTTGCACCTTCTCCCATAACATGACAGACATTGTCTGGAAAAAGTCAAAGCTGAGATTATGGTTAATTTAAGATGCTAGCCTTAATTGGTGCCCGGTTTTCAGCGAACATCACATGCTTCACCTTTAATAAAATTATTTTCAGAGGCCATGTTTTCTCTGCCTTAATTTGTTTATATCTTTTAATAAATAGTGACCCGTTAGTCAATGTGGCCTGGATGGTTTATGATGAGCATGTTCGGGGCAAATTGTCTGGGCCTTCGGCCGTACAGCACAGTGAGATTTGGGCCCACCAATCGTGGGCTGTCGATATATAAATATATATTTTATATATCAAAGTGACATTTTTATGTAACTGCTCTCTCTCTCTCTCTCTTTGCTCTTTCTTGGGCCAAAAAAAGTACGTGAGTTGAGCTTTCCCCATCTCACAGTTCGATGATAAAGAGACACCCCATCTTTGTTTACTTCACTCCACTCGGTGTCCCCGGCACAAGTAAACCCATTTTAAGTCCTTTAACTATCAGACTTTCCACTCCAGAGCATCAGCATCAGCAGCGTCACACTCCAGTCCCAACGCCACATTTTGCTTTTCAAATCCTGCCCTCCTTTTTCCTTCAGCTTTCGATCTTTGATCTCGACTCATTGCTTCTGTTCTTCGATGCTCTTCGTGTGTCACCATGGTTCATCTGAAATCTGCGGTTTGACAGTGCTGCTTCCACAGCTTTTCTTTGAGTTCTGTTGTTTGGACGTTGTGGGTAACTTTTGAATGAGCTGATCTAGATCTGCTTCTTTGCTAGTTGATGTGCATTTTGGGGGGATGCGGGAGAGGGTGTTGATTTGGGTCTCTGCTGGTTTTTGCTGGGAAGCTCCTGATTTGAGCAGGAACAGGGAAAAAGACAAAATTAATAGGAAGAAAGGAAGATATTCGGAATTTCGGAGCACCCATAAGTAGGTGTTAGATCTGGGTTTTGGCCATGGTTTTCTCGCCTCCTGGGATTGATCTGTTTTGAGGATCCTCCAGCATTATGACTTTGCTGCTTACTAAACAACATTATAACTTTGCTGTTTTGTGGATCCTTCGAATATTCAAATTGCCTGCTCGCAATCACATACGATTTTTGCAAGTGCGTTTAGCTTGATAAATGTTATTTTCGTGCACTTCTAATTCGTTGGATTAGCTAATTGGGCCTGCATTTTGTAACTGCTTTTTCTGCTTTGCCACAGCTTCTTGATTGCCCTGAAAATTCCGGTCATCTGGATTTTGTTGCGACTTAATTTGAATTCTAAGTCCACCCAAAAGAGAAAACCTTGCATGTTCACAGTGAAAATTGTAAGAATCTGTCAACTGAAGACACAGGCTTTATTTGCCGAACGGGTTGGTAATTTCACGTTGGTAAATTTCATTATTTCGTCTACACTTTCTAGAATCTAGACATTGTAATAAATTATGAATTTATACAGCATCCTTGTTCACAAAGATGTGTTGTTGCTTTTGACAAATCGACAGCGGTTGGTTTTAATGAACCCACTGTCAATTGTCACGTACTGCACTATTCGATTCCACACTTTGAGAATTATTATAGTCCCTTGAACAATGTAAAAGTTGTGAAAGCAGCCCATACTTATGTATTTTCAAATTTGCAAAATTAGAAAAATAAACGTAAAAGTGGAAAATCAAAGGTAAGACGTTATTTGAAATGCAAAGTAGACAATTAATTTTTTCCCTGTTTTAAGATATGTATCATCATCAATCAACCTAAAATTTTAACAGGCTGAAAAGACTATAGAACTCGTAGGCAATCGATAGAGATTAGAAAAGAATAATGATTATTTGAATGGAAATTAATGGCAAATCTTATATTATACTGTGAGGTGTTCCAATACCCGAGTTGATTAATTTCGACAGATGTAATCGAATTAGTTCGTCCTCGTGCATTAAATAAAGGTTCTCTCCAAATTAGTAGCTGAGGCAAAAGTTCCTTTCACTGAGATGAGGTGTATCTTTTAAGCACAAAATTCGAGTTCTCAAATTAAGTCACCATTGATCAACTGACACTTCATGAGTTAATTAATGATAGAATAGATAGAAGTATGAAGCTGAAAGATGAGTCATAATAGTGATAGTAGATTACTTTATTGCAATTGAATCAATCTAACCAATTCGACATAGGTTCCAAATTATTCATCGAATCATGCGATGAAAAAACTAATTTTTTCCCATGAATCAAACAATTTCTTAAAAGAAAAAAATTCAATAATATCTTGATATTAATTATCCTCAACTTGAAAATAGGTGCAAGTCTTCTTCTTTTTTTCAAAGTATGTGGTTTTCTGGATGCAAATGATGATACATATGCAGATGGATTATTCCTGTTTGTCTTGAAGTTATTAAAATTTCTGTCCTTATATTCCCAAGATCATCCTGCTCATGCTTGAACATTCGAGGACGGGAGTCATTCCCTATGAAATTCATGTTCATTGTCTTTTGTCCCATTTGTGATTTCCCCTATTCCTATCTTAATTTTAATTATTTTGGCTCGATTTCTTGATTTTACTTCTTATCGAAGAGAAGAAAGAAGGGCTTCAATCGGGTCACGCAGTGACTGCTTGCCGATTGGATGATGCCACGGCTAGCCCCACGCCAACCGCACGGGAAGGAGATTGTCCCACACGACAATAACGCATGGTGCAATGAACCAATAAAGAGGGAGAGTTTTGAAATTTAAATTTAAAAGCCGAATAGAGCGCACATATTAAGCAAGCAATGTGATTAGTTATCTAGCTACGTTGGTTGTATGATTGACACATAATATATATTCTCATGATTGGGGCCCACAAACCCACAAAAATTGGTCTTTCGATACACGATATCGAGCTTTCGTGGCAGCGAAGTATTCACAACCTGCTGCTTTGATTCCTCTTGTGCTGGATAAAAGAATTAATCCCGCCCGTGTCGATCACGAAAGCTTGAGTGCTCTTACCATTGCTCAGAATCTCTCCATAAGGGAGCCTACATTACGGAAGATAGGTAACATGAATAGTCACTACTTTATTTATTGACGTGCTGGAAATTTCCATAGACTAATACGTTGATTAAGCACATATCTCATATTCAAATCATTATGTCCCTCAGTTAATAGCATTGTTGAAGCATTGATCGATTTTCTAGGATGGCCGAGACTCTTATAGGATTAATGTTCTGCAAATGTCTACTATAGTCTTACTAGGAGCTAGTTAAAACTTGTGGGCATGAATATGTCCGCAGGTGGAAACAAGTTAAATATCTCCGACAAATGCATAGATAAATAGTTATATATCTTGATATTTTCTCAAAAATCCAGGGGTCAATGTGGCAAATTTTGACTACTCTACATATGTCATAATCTATGTATCACAAAGTCAACCTATGACACGACAAACAATATACATTTAATTCTTGCCTTTTTCTTTCATCTAAAAAGAATTTGCGCTCTAGCGTTAATTCTTTAAAAAGAGTGGACACTGAATCTTTAGAAGTATAAGTTTCCCCTTAAATGAGTACTCCAAAATTCTTTCCCGTTATCGACGTGGTAACAATTTGTTTTTTTTTTTCCTGCCTATATGGTCCCGATCACAAAGATTGACGTTCATGGTGTTGCTATCTTCCACAATTGATAAAACTCCAGCTGTAGGTGGAGACTTACTTAGGCCAGAAGCTCGAGATGAGGCGTCTTCATACACCATAAATGACCTGAAGGATGTGGTTAATACCCATCTGCTGGTGGCGACGCTTGTGTCCACTGTGACTTGCACAGCTGGATTCGCAGTTCCTGGAGAATTTAATGGCTCGGACATGGCCTCGAAAGATGGCCAGGGCAGGGCCACCATGCCGGACAAGAGATCGTTGCAGGCCTTCGCAATTTGCAACACCATCGTGATGTTCCGCTCAATGACCGTGGTCATCAACCTCATCTATGTGGAGGGACACGACTTCAAAGCTGCGTTGGCTGCATTGCGGCACTCAAGGCTACTGTTAACAATTGCACTCCTGGCAATGTCGATCGCTTTCTTAACTGGCGTCATCTTGACCATTGGCAAACTCTCTTGGCTTGCTAACACCATATTTTATCTGGGCTCGCTTTTTTCCTAATTGTCTCAGGTGCTACAGTGATGTTGTACTCTCCCTTCCTTCAAAGTCATCTTCGTCCTATCCGTCGTTTGACATTCTGGCTTATTCTCGCTTACATTTATTTGTGGGGAGTTGGGATGCACCTATCAGATGACTTGGAAGACGATGGAAAGGTGAGCAGGACCTCAGCTACTCAGCCTCCAAATGGTGTTGGAGATCAAATGACTAACAACTCGACGAAAGCAAAATGTGAGGACGCGACACATCCTCCAGTAACTAATTTCAGTTGATTATTTGATATTATTTGATATTATTTGATATTATTTATGATTGCAATAAATAATCATAAATTCGCCTTGATGTATTTCGTTCATTCTACAATTACTTTCTTGTTGCTTATTTTAATGGTGATTGTCAAGGTATCTAAATAAAACCCTGTCTTTCTCAAATAGCTTGAACTTTTTTTTACTTGGATGGAGTCCCACCAAATTTCACATTATATCAGAACAAAAACTTCTAATTCCAAACCTTCCGAGATCTTATTTGCCTCCTCGGTTATATATTCTCCTACTTTAGTTTTAGAGCAAAGTCTAGCCTACGCTTGAAAATGAGTATCAAAGTATTTTGAGTTAAATAACACCTTCATCTAATAATTGAAGTTCTTGGACTTTCTTTGAAATTTCATGGTGATAAATGCATACTGCAACATGCTATGTCATCCAAACATGCTATGTTAACTAAATGGATGAGTGGCTCATTTAATCTATTTTCCTACTATGGAATCAAACCAATTGAGCATGTGGCAGCGACTCATTCACATACCCTGCATGTAAATAAAATGATCCTCATAAACTATTCCTCTAAGTTGAGCTTTTGGCAAAGAAAACCAGAAATCTTTAAAGTGAAAATTTCTCTTCACTCCTCACAGAAACTCAATTCTTTAGCCCATTCTTCACACCCCTTTCATTTCCCCACTTCTCTCCTTCCCAAATAAACCACGAGGAACTTCTGCATGGTGGAACTTCAATGACCTTGACGAGTGTTTTTGTGCAAACATACGAACCGCAAATCGACTTCTTAATCTGGCTGTGGAGCGATGTGAGTATTTTGCTCACTATCTATCGAAACACTAAATCAAACGGCATGAGCTAGTGAGCAGCAGACGCTGAAATCTAGTTAGAGGGTGAGATAGAAAGGATTATAATACCTAACTCAGGGAATGGGGAAATTGTGGAAACGTAACAAGATATGTGATTTTTCTCCTCTAACCTCTGCTTTTATTTTAATGTTGCCTGGGATCAACACGTAGAATGGAACTTTAATGTTATTTTTATCTGATGTATTCAACAGTAAACGTTGTGAAATATCGGTATATGTCATGTGCAAAAAATGTCTGATTTACATTCCTTCCTTCGTCCTTAAGATAATAATGTCATCGACCTGCAGTGGCATTGCCTGCTCCCCATTGCGAAAAAATGAGGAACACGGCTGGGCTCCGTTCCACGGATGCAAATCAGTTATCCATACTGTGGTTATCCATACGGTGAATTCCACCTGTCTTCTCTATCTTTAGATCACCCCACGCTCATTCAATTCCAGTCCTCACTACACTTAATGTAAATACCACCATACCCTGGCAGAGCACCTAGCCCTCTTCTCTTTTTTCTCCATCTTCCTCCTCCGCATTCACAGACACCTTGAAGCCGACCAAACATGCCTGTGCCAATCGTAAACACCAGCAGAGTTGCCGATACCGTGTCCAGGCCGACCACTGCTATGCATCCAAGACATGCCATCCAAGATGTGCCACTGTCTATCGTCCCTTTAGTATGATATGTATTTCCATGCGTCCAAGCCGAGCCCAACCACTATGCCTTTGCTTTGCTTTTTTGTTTTTCGAGCTCCCAGTGGTCGCCCATCTTGGTGGCACCTCCATGGCGGTTGGAATATCGACCTCATCATTGAGCCTCATGGCGATGGACTAGCCACACTGTCATACCTAAAGCATGGCGCTAGATTTGGAAGCTCAACGCTCTCCATGACCATGGATGTTGTCGAGCTTATTAATCTAAAGGCACACCTCCAAATCTAGACCAGTGGCATTGCAGGTAGAGGTAGAGCTCAACGCCACACAGAGTTCCGCTGCATGCAACGAGCTCGACGGCGATGTGCTCAAGCAAAGACAACAGAGGGTTTCATATGGGGAAAGAGAGAGAGGGATATAGAGAGACGGGGGGGCCTGTGGGGACAAATGTGGAGGGAGGGAACTCGTCGTTGGGCATGACGGAGAGGCGACGGATCTCGATAGTGTTAGCTAAGATAGAGGTTGAGAACCGTGATGCAGATGAAAGAGCTGGATTCTGGGGAGAGGGTTGAAGAGTGAGATAGAGAGAGGAGAAGGATTAACTTTGTGATTTTACAGGAGTATTCGTCTCCCACCCCTTAGCCGCTGGAGCTCCGGCTTGGGTCCACAAAGGCTGGGTTAAGTCCGTACCAGTCCCCTTGCTGGCACTCCTAGCTCTCTTGCCCAAGTCATTGATGCTCGGGCCTGGGTCTTCAACACTGTGCTTGAGTTCTCGGTGGCTAGGCTCGAGAAGCCCTGGCTCCTACGATCAAGACCCCCAATGACTAGGAATCATGTTTTTGTTTTTAAGCGAAGAAAAATAATATTTAGTTCATATTTTATATTTCAAAGAGATACTAAAAATATTACTATTTCCTTGAATAATGATTTCTTAGAATATAATTTTGGAAAATATATATTTTCGAGAAATATTTTCCAAAAACGTTAAATTTTTTGCTATGCAAGCGGACTTCATATGCATTGAATTCAAATATAACGAATTGCATTGACGAATGCCTTTTGAATTTCCCAGTCCATTAGCTAAAAAAAAAGAGGCTTTTAGGTTGAGAATGGAGACTTATGCCTGTCCTAGGCCCATGGGACATTACAAATTTGGACCGTGCAGTATTAATGACACGTGAGGTTGCCGAGAGACCCACTAAAATTTGGGCTATGCCTGGGCTTTGATTGGATCTAAAATGGTCTCTCAATTAAACGTCTTTTCGGACCACCCGACCAATAATTGGTGGCCGCTGGCCCATTGGATCGGAGTGGACCGTGCCGAGTATCGCCCCCAAAAAAAAAGAAAGAAAAAAAAATTGGTGAGGAAGCTGACGTTAAGAGTCCGTCAAAAGTGGGTCATCCATCTACATGATATCCTGGCAACCTCACTCGACACTGATTTCAAATCCAGTCTGGCCTTCATGGTTTGAGAGATCATCACACAAATTGTACAATCGAGATAACATCGTGGATAGAAGGACATGGCACACCTTGCCCCAAGCATGAGGGCTGAGTAGAACCGATACTGACACGTGACATGTGACACGACACGCCAACACATCATTTTTCAAAAAATAAAAAATTCCGACATGTTGGGACACGTGTATATTAAATGTATAATTTTATATGTACATGATAAATTATCATTTTTATAATTATTTTAATCATATTAATTTGATTCAAATTCACAAACAAATAGATAATAAAAAAAGCGTTTAGAATGAATTAACACTAAAAACGTTAATCAACCATTTGTTAATATAATTTTTTATTTCAATTTGACATATTCAACTCTATTCTAATAGTCTATAAAACTTGAAGAGAAGAAAAATAAACGATACATGTTCTGAATTTGCGTGTTGAAGCATGTCTGAAGAAAAGATTTTTAAAAAAAAAAAAAAACTTGGGGTAAATTGTGTGTCATAGAAATGAGAGTAAGAAGAGAAAAAAAAATACTATTTTTTCTCTTTTATTATTTTTATTATTTTTTACATTTATATTTTTGGTAAAGGATTTTACATATTTATATTTTGACCATTCATTTATTGAAAATTTTAAACATTGACTAGTGCATATCGGAATCATTTGTCAAAATTCCGAACTTATATGCCGGAATTCTGAACTCAAGTGTTGGAGAGTATTGGAAAAGTTGATCAAGTGTCAGATTTTTCGACTCGTGTTGGTCAAATATCAAAGAGTATTAGAGAGTACCGGAGAGTATCGGACACGTGTCGAATTGTCTGAGACAACACGAAAGCTTCTGGAGAGTATCGGTGCTTCTTATCATTGGGGTAAATAGTGATTAATTCCCAACATGGGGGTGAACGGTGATTAATTAGTATTTAGCATTTCGGTCGAATTCACTAGTGAGGGCTAAGAATAGCTAGATGACCTATTGAAAAATTTATAGCTTTTTCAAGTACTAGTTTCTCTAGTAACATATCTGGATTAAGCGCTTTGGATATTGAGTCATATTTTCTCTAAAGCAGGCTTAATATGATCAGTTTTGCTTAAATCCAAAAGCACGCGCTTTGAATAGCTAATGAAGTGGCAAATGAAATCCACATTTTGTAAGCATTAAAGAAATGGCGTCCCTATTACAGGCAAAACTGTAATTTCAATGCAAAATAGTGGCAATGTGGTCATTGCAACATGATTTCCATACTTGACAAGCTAATTGAAAGAAAGTTGACTTCATAATCTTTCAATTTATTGCTTGCTCCAAAAAAAAAAAAAAAATCTTTCAATTTATTGATGTAGGATATTAAAGAGAAAACCCCTTTAGCGCCCACCAGAGAACGCCATGTGTCGATGCTTCATTGACTGTCCAGCCCCGATAAATTATAGACAAATCCACACTGGATATTTTCAAAGAAAATGCATCATTATCCTAGTGTTTAGGGTTTGTCGTGTGGCTCTAAGGTGCCAAGTCATGAGGAATCCCCCAACCATGGTAGAACCATTGCTTTCTTTCTTTCTTTTCGTATTTTTCTTTTTAAAACAAAGGGATCACAAACACCAATGTTATCAATAGGTTTAGTGAGAATATCGGCAAATTGAAAAATCGATGTTAACAGATAATAACATGATTCATAATGTGCTGCAAATTAAAAAGAAAAAAACATAATCATATGAAGGAGTCTCTGTTCTTCAAGTTTTGACATAATTCAGTGGGCAAAATGGAGGCTACCCCTATTCATTAGGAAAAGTCTTTCTACTATTAGAAATCCAAAGTTTTGGCTGCTTAGTACTTGGCCATTTGTCAGATAGTGTGACCATCAAATTGTGCTCGTAGTCAGCTAAAAAACAACGAATTAAGAAAGACTTACTGATTACTTAATGTGTTAATCATGTTAAGATGTGGTAATTAAACTTAGTTTCAGATGCTTCTTTTAAGGATGACGTGTCCTTATAATTCAACAAGGGCCATTAACTTAGCTAAGGAACTTTTTTCTAGCCTTTTTGCTGATTATATATGTCGTGAGGTTTAGTATACAATTGACTATATTATTTTGAGGATTTTGATTTTATTGAATACTTGATACACACAAATTTGATTGAAAGGAGTTTGAATTACTGAAATTGTGACAGAAATTTACCTGAATGAAAATGTGAAAGAGAGTTAGCTACTAATTATATAAATAAGAACAAGATGAAGATTAGGTTACGCAAAAGAGATGCAATACGAGAAAAATATATATATATATATAATGATAAATATAATGATAAATATATTCAGTGTGTTTATCTTGAAGTTGGCTTTACCAAAGCACAAATCTGTGTGGTAAACAGCTTATAGCGAACGGTGGGCCCTAGGGCTAAAAGAAATCACAAAAAGCCCATGGGATTTTCTCCTCGGTGTTTAAGTTAAAGATTACTCAAGAAATAAATAAATAAATAAAATGAGAGGGGACAATTTAGGGTTTCAGAGGGAAGAAAAAACACAATACAATCAGCTATATGTTTGTGATCCACCAGTTAAAAGATTGATCGCAACAAAAGGTTTTTCCATCCACTAATGGAGGAAAACATGCCCATATTCAGGGTCGATGCCTGATTAAGTATAGAAATATTATGGATTTGATTAATAGAGATGTTATTGGAAATATGAGTACCTATGTAAGCGAATTTTATGAGCCAATATTGTCAATTGGTAATATTTTTCTCCAATGTAACTTATAACCTAAAGGCCACAAGGTATGGGAATCACCAACATGCACATCCTAACTAAAATTAGATCATGATGATATTTGTGGTTATGTGACCTACCAATCAGAGATGACTATAAAGAGTTCCATCCAACTAAGGTCAAATTTCAAGAATAGAGACTAGAATAGGGGGATGACACGACCTATTTTTATCGAAGGATATAACTTAGAAACACACTCTATCCGCGAACTTCTATATAATGTTGATAGGGAACACCTTCCACTCCGAAGGTGAAATGGATTAGCTTAGTTTGACCATCCAACTAAGGTCAAACTTCAAGAACAAAAGGATCTAATTTATAAGCACACTATTCGTGACCTTCTACATAATGTTACAATGAGTGGGGCACGAAATTTTTAGTCTCGACCAAATTTACCATGATTTATGATGGACAAGACCATATAATTTTTCATATGACTAAGATGGTTGGCCTCGGAGTAAAATGTTCAATTTTTTTACTAGTTCCCGTTAGTAAATCTCTTAATAGCCCGGTCTAATTTCAGCATATCTCGTGAAATGAAAACCAGTTGAAATACAAATCTCAAACTACAATAGGCAAAAAGAAAAAAGAAAATAATAAAAGAAGGGACAAAGGTGGTTGCACCTTCTCCCATGATGCGATAGAAATTGTGTACAAAACAAAAAATTCAACGAACATCACGTGCTCTAACTTTAATTGAATTATTGTAGGTCTTATTTCTCCACCATGCCTCCACCATTGAAGTGATCCTTTGATGTTATATATTTGAATGAATTGAAATTTTTCTATATGTTATACATAGTGACACGTTTAAAGCAATGTGGCTTTTTTTATGGGACAAATTTGCCCACATCACCAATTACCACTTATTGGGGCAAGTTCTTTCAAGGTAAGATCCTGTCTTTTTTTCTTCTGACGTCTTATTTTTTTGTTTTAGTGACGTGTTCCCTTTTCTAAATTCAATGGAATATATCATTTTAAAATAGATTAGACGTAGTCTTTCAATCACTTATTATATCTTATTATCAAAAGTCACACACAACTACTCTATTAATGATACGGTGATAACTCTATAAAAATAGAGTTATTTTACCTATTTTAGGCAACAATTAATGCAATATCTATGAGAAAATATTTAGATTTCCTTATGATTATTTGAATTTTCCTTATTTATGCATAATAATGATAAATGGAGAAGATAAGGAAAAAAATGGCAAAACTCAGGAATTCAAATCAAGCAGCAAATGGAAGATAGATATCAAATTAAAATCCTCTTATTTACTCTCTGATTTTATGTGCAATTGCTTGGAGCTTGGATATATCCTCTAAAGGAGAGAACATTAAAAAAAAAAAGAAAAAAAAGGAGCAGTTAGGTTTTTGTTAGATCATTTTTCATTATTCTAAGAGTTTTTCAAGTATTTTGAAGAAAAGACAAAAGTGGTGACGGAATTCTTGTTCATTGATTCAAGATGCTAGGTTTGATTTATATTTTTATTTCTTCTTCTACTATGTTATAATTTTCTTTTGTTAGGTTACGATGTAGCCTAACCATCATGATGTGAATTTCATGATTTTTATGTTTTGCAATTGATTTCATTCATGTGAGTTATATATTATTGTGCATAATGCTTTTGAGTGGCTGGCCACCACTTGAATGATCTGATGTGCATGTTTGAGATTGAAAAGTGATAATATGCAATTGCTCATTATAATATATAATTATGAATTAAATGTGGATGGAGATATACCGCGTTATTTGTGTAGTTTTTGGTAATAAGGTGATCCAAAAGACTCATTGTAAACCGGGAATATTCATAATTTTTAATGCATTTATGTTTATTTTAATTCACATAGAGATATAGTGGATTAATAAACTGAGTAGGTTTACTATACCTAGAGATAGGATAGTAAATAGGTTAGGAAATTATGTTATCATATGTTTGATATCGTTCTTGTACTCACAACAATCTGAAATTCATATCTAGTGGTTATGGTGAAATCGAATAATCTAACATATTTATCTTATTGATGCAACATAAATTGTGCACAAAATAAAAAATTCAACGAACATCACGTGCTCTAACTTTAATTGAATTATTGTAGGTCTTATTTCTCCACCACGCCTCCACCATTGAAGTGATCCTTTGATATTACATATTTGAATGAATTGAAATTTGTCTATATGTTATACATAGTGACACATTTAAAGCAATGTGGCTTTTTTTATGGGACAAATTTGCCCACATCACCAATTACCACTGATTGGGGTAAGTTCTTTCAAGGTAAGATCCTGTCTTTTTATTTTTATTTTTTATGACGTACTTTTTTTTTTTTTGGTGACGTGTTCCCTTTTCTAAATTCAGTGGAATATATCATTTTAAAATAGATTAGATGTAGTCTTTCAATCACTTATTATATCTTATTATCAAAAGTCACACACGAGTACTCTATTAATGATATGGTGATAACTCTATAAAAATAGAGTTATTTTTCCTATTTTAGGCAACAATTAATGCAATATCTATGAGAAAATATTTAGATTTCCTTCTGATTATTTGAATTTTCCTTGTTTATGCAGAATAATGATATATGCAGAAGATAAGGAAAAAAATTGCAAAACTCAGGAATTCAAATCAAGCAGCAGTGAAAGATAGATATCAAATCAAAATCCTCTGATTTACTCACTGATTTTATGCGCAATTGATTGGAGCTTGGATATATCCTCTAAAGGGGAGAACATTGGAAGAAAAAAAAAAAAAGAGATAGCAGTTTGTCGCGACCTCTTTTTTTTTCGGCGCCCGCATTCGGGTACGAGCGCCTAAGGAGGCTAATGGCTCGGCTAATTTTAATTATGCCCGGACTCTCCCAAGTCCACCAATTCACGACTTAATGGTTCAAGTTTTTAACCTGTAAATCAATTTTTAAAATGGAGTCGCCACTAATCGATTTGGGGTGGGTTGATTAGAAACCCAAGTGAAGTATCGGGAGAAATACTCACTCTGCGCAAACAGAGAAATTAGGATCGGGGACTTGATTACACTAGTTAATCACTAATGCCCTTTCGGTACCTAATCTTGTTTAAACCCTGAGGTTTTTGGATGCTCGAGGATTTTCCATGCATTTTGGGAGGAAAAACATTTTTTGAGTCATTTTCTAATTTTTTAGACACAAAAGGGATTTTTGGGGTTTTTGGTATTTTTTGGAAAAATACAAGTCTTTTGGCTTTTCTGAATTTTTGGCTTTTCATGAATTTTTGGCTTTTTTGGATTTTTGGCATTTTTGGAAAACATGAAATATTTTTGATTTTTGATTTTTCGGAAAATAAAATATTTTTAAATATTTTTTAATATTTTTGGAAAATAAATTATATTTTGATTTTTCTCGATTTTTTTATATTTAAAATAAAAAAAAAAAATTTAACATTTTTTAATAAAACATTTTCTGATTTTTTTGATATTTCAAAAAAATAAAATATTTATTATTTATTTATTTAAAATATTATTTTATATTAAAATAATATAAAAACTGACCGGGTCGGATCCGCGGGTTGGGTCCGACCAGCCAGCGATCCAAACGAGGACGGGCCCGACTCGGATTTTTTTTCGTCTTTTCTTTTCTTTTTTTATTTACCGAAACGGCGTCGTGGCCCGTCGTTTTGGGAGGGATCCCGGCCCCGGCCCGACAGCCCGCCGCGACCCGACTCCCCGTAAACCCTACTCGGATTCGACCCGAACACCCGACCCGACTCACAGCCGCCCCTTGAAACCCTACCCGGTTCGCAGCCCAGGTCCGATCCGATGACCCGAGGCCACGAACCGGAAATCGGAACCCTAGGGTTCTCGATTCGCGGCGCCGAAGAGGGGGAGGCTGAGGTGCTGCGGCGATGACGGCAGCGACAGCGACGGCGACGGCGACGAGGGCAACGACGAAGACGACAACGACGACTGGACTACGGGAGGGGTGATGGCAACGGTGACGGCGCGACGAGGGCGAAGACCGCGACGGCGAGACCCACTCGAATCCCTTCCCCTCCTGCGTCTCTCTCTCCCTCTCTGTCTCTCTCTCTACTCTCCCCTCCGCCGAGGCTCAGATCTGAGGCCGCGAACCCTCGGCCCCCTTGAAGTCTCTCAGTGGGGTGTCCAAGGGCTGCGACTCGATCTAGCTCCCTCTCTCTCTCTGTGTGTCTCTCCGGCAGAACTTCTCCCTCTCCGGCCGCAAGCCTTCGGATCTGGGCTTGCTCAACCTCGGCTCCCCTTCTGAAGTCTCTCAGCAGGAAGCTCGAAGCTTTGCAGCCTTCGATCGTTCTCGGCGTGCGTCCTTCTCCGACGACGGAAATGGAGGCCTATTTATAGGCGAGGGGGTGGCCGGTTGACGGAACTTCGACCGCCGGTCCCCCTTGCGCGCCGAGCGGCCCCCGACGGCCGAACCGGTGTCCCATCCGACGCCAGCTACTCCTCCCACGTGAGTCGCCGTCCGGTGCCAGCTGCCCCTGCTTTCTGTACGCTACAGTCCTCCTCGCGGCTCCGGCGTCGCGCGCGTCGCCGTCTCCGGCGCGTGGAGCTTATCCACAAGAGGAAGACGACAGGTGCACGGGTCGGGCCGGGTCTGGATCTGCGCGGGGGGAGGAAAGACCGTCGAGCTGGGCTTGAAGGCCCAGCCCGACACACTGCAGCCCTTTTTTCGTTTTTTCTCTTTTTTACTTTGTTTTGTTGTTTTTATATGGTTTTATATATATATATATATATATATTATCCAATAAAGAAAATAACAACTTAATAAAACAAACATAAATAAAATTAAGGCGTCAACAGCTGCCCCTCTTTGAAGGTGAGTTCGCAGAGGTTGTATCCAAAGACAAACTGATGCCTAAATTTTATCTATGCATGCGCAGCAGATTATATTTTATTTGGGACTTATTATTCTATGCGGAAAAAGAGCAATATAACTTTACATATACTAAGACAGATAAGAAGATACCTGTAGTTACTTACCGGGAGTGAGTGAGATAGAGTGTGAACCCCGAGTTTGGCAAGTATCAAGGCGTCATCTTACCTGGTGATATGAGGAGGTTGCTTTTCCAGGTACCGAACCATTCTTCGGTCGCCTGTTAGAGCAATCAATGATTTGTCTAGGACCCAAACCTTTCTTCGGTCGCCTAGACGGGAAATTGCTCCTCCAGGACTCGAACGATTCTTCGGTCGCCTATTAGAGCAATCAATGGTTTGTCTCGGACCCGAACCATTCTTCGGTTGCCGTGACAGGGGAATTGCTTCTCCAAGACCCGAACCATTCTTCGGTCGCCCGTTAAAACAATCAATGATTTGTCTAGGACCCGAACCTTTCTTCGGTCGCCTTGACGGGAAATTGCTTCTCCAGGACCCGAACCATTCTTCGGTCGCCTGTTAAAACAATCGATGATTTGTCTAGACCCGAACCTTTCTTCGATCGCCTTGACGGGGAATTGCTTTTCCAGGACCCGAACCTTTCTTCGGTCGCCTGTTAGAGCAATAAGTTGTTTGTCTAGGACCCGAATCTTTCTTCGGTCGCCTTGACGGGAGATGCGCCGACCTTTCTCAGGGCATCTGTTTGTTGGGAGATAGTACTTGGACGATCACAAGTACAAACTCTTGGAGGATACCTGGATGATCACAAGTATCGAAGGGGTACCTGGACGATCACAGGTACAAACTCTTTGGGGATACCTGGATGATCACAAGTATCGAAGGGGTACCTGGATGATCACAGGTACAAACTCTTTGGGGATACCTGGATGATCACAAGTATTGAGGGGGTACCTGGATGATCACAGGTACAAACTCTTGGGGATACCTGGATGATCACAAGTATCGAAGGGATACCTGGATGATCATAGGTACAAACTCTTTGGGGATACCTGGATATTTGTGAAGGTGTCCCACCTCTTGGTAGTTGGGAAATATCGAGGGCGTACCTGGGATATTCGTGAAGGTCTCTCACCTCCTGGTAGTTGAAATATCGAGGACGTACCTTGGATATTCATGAAGGTCTCTCACCTCATGGTAATTGGGAATATTGAGGATGTGCCTCGCATATTCATGAAGGTCTCTCACCTCCTGGTAAATGGGAATATCGAGGGCGTACCTGAGATATTCGTGAAGGTCTCTCACCTCCTGGTAATTGGGAATATTGAGGACGTGCCTCGCATATTCATGAAGGTCTCTCACCTCCTGGTAAATGGGAATATCGAGGGTGTACCTGAGATATTCGTGAATGTCTCTCACCTCCCCGGTAATTGGGAATATCGATGGCGTACCGAGATATTCATGAAAGTCTCTCACCTCCTGGTAATTGGGAATATTGAGGACGTGCCTCGCATATTCATGAAGGTCTCTCACCTCCTGGTAAATGAGAATATCGAGGGCGTACCTGAGGTATTCGTGAATGTCTCTCACCTCCTGGTAATTGGGAATATCGATGGCGTACCTGAGATATTCGTGAAGGTCTCTCACCTCCTGGTAACATAAACTTGAATGTAGCACGAGGCTTACCTAGATGGCCGCAGGCACTCAAAAGGGGTGGAACACCTGGATAGCCACAGGTGTACAAAGTAATCGGGATATTTGGATGAACACAAGTATTTAATGATACAACCTGGGACCACTCAGTTGGTCCAAGTGTAAGAAAGCATACCTGGGTAGGCGCAGGCACACAAAGCAGTGTAATGCTTGAACATTTGCTATTATTTGGGGACAACTCGGGCAAGTTGAGTGTCATGAAAAGGAAGTACCTAGACAAGGGTGGGTACTTGACGATATGGGGATACCTAGATAGCAAAGTAGGTATTCCAAGAGATACTTGGTCACCACAAGTATCAATACTCTGGGGACAACTCGAACAGGTCGAGTGTCAGGAAAAGGGAGTATCCGAACGGTGGCCGGTACTTAGAGACCAGAGGATACTTGGACGATCACAAGCATCCAAACTCAAGGGACGATTCGAATAAGTCGAGTGTCAAGAAGAGAGTACCTGGACAGTGGTAGGTACTTTAAGACAAATGGGGATAGGGATATGCTTACCTAGCAATACCTCTAATCTCTGAGAGTATGTCTGTTATTTGTACAATATGCACACATGATTGTATATGCTGTAAATTCATGAGTTTAAATAGGATTCATGCATGATAATTTTGTCAGTTCTGCATCTTTTGATTTCCACTGGGGAAGATTTTGAAAGGCAACCTTCATTTAGAATGTAGATGCTTCGAGCATGCCAGATGAGGGACTTTCAGCCTGAAATGACTTTTCACTCACTCTCATGGAGAAAGCTATCCTGACCATTGATGCATGATTTATAAGGATCACACTATCTCACTGTCATCATGTCAGCAGGGGTCTGAGTATTCTCGCAAATGGTACGACTTTACCAATGTGAGAGGTCTTTGTTGAAACTGTGATGAAGTCTTGGTCAGTGGCTCATCGAATGGGACCATCAAGGTCAAGGCTTATGAATGGAGTGCCGCACGATTGTCTCCGGGTTTGCAAGTCAAGAATCTTGCGAAAAGAGATAGAGTAATCTTGCTCGTACTTCTTCGAGCTATGCTTATAGACATATGAAATCCTACGTTAATTGAAGTGCCCCTAGTTTGAAGAGACTTTTACAATGGGATGCAACGTAGGCTTGATTTATGTGTAAAAAGGTAGAGCTGGTGATTGCCTTGGCATTTGTCACCGGTCTTTCTTCTTACTATCAAATGGAGGTTCTATGGACCACAACAGCAACATTTTCTTGGCTGCATTTTTGACTGGGGGCATTGGCCTTGCTTTTACCAGGCACACTGCTTTTTTCATGCCCCTATTTTTATTCCAGTTCTTCAATCATGGACATTGACCTTGCTTTTACCAGGTACACTGCTTTTTTATGCCCATGTTTTTTTCATTTTTTGTCGTTAGAGGAACCGGCCTAGGCAAGTTCAATCGAAGCACCATTATTAGACTCTTGAGTCTTCATCTTCGAGGCGCTGGGGGCTATGGCAGTAACTTCTGTTTTGCCTCCATGTGAGGGTGAATTTACAGACTCAATTGAGTTGTACAATAGATACAAGTGCGTAAAGAAAGAATTGCTCTTCATGACTCTAAGGCACTTAAATTAATGTGAGTGTTCATATGCAATAAAGACACCCAAAGATTGATGCAAGTGCGAACAAGAAAATTTCTATCTCTCTTCTCACCTTGTGATGCTGCTTCGCTTCTAATCTGCCCCGGTGTAGGGGTTGTTCTTGACCGGGGTATGAGAGAAGCTTCACCAATGTATGGGGCTCAATGGGGTGAGCGATGGAATGCCTCTCACTATTTTGGTTATCATATCATTCGCGAGAGAACTCTTTACCCTGCAGCCATGGAATCTTATGCACTCATCTCACAAGTGTATAGATGGGGGACTGTGTGTAGGATGTGGCTTGCCTTTCATCATTCTGACGTACCTCATCCAGCATGCTCAATTAATCTTGTATTCTTCACTTAGCTGTCTATTCTAATAATCCTCAGTGGAATCAGTGACTTAGACAGGCAAAATCATCATGCAGAATTCATATGCAACATTTCGAATATGATGGAGTTTGAACTCTTCAAAACAAGTGAATGGTTTTGACTCAAAAAAGACCCTATTGACAACTTTAGGGGCTAACATAATGGTGTTTCCAAATATGTTAGATTTTGAACATCAAAAGGGTTATTCGCAAATGGACGTCAATGGTTGTCCCTATTAAGTAGGGACATGATATAAGAAGGATCAGCCAGGGTTGGGGATTTGATCAGGGATTTGACGGGCCTTTCTGCTTTTGCCCCTGCAGAAGAGAAGATGTATAAGTAGATCAATTAGTCTGGCCAAAATCAAATGTGAGTTGAGGCCTGAAGGATCTCTGTCATTTGCTTTGGCAATTACTCAGGACGCCATTTCGTTTAGGAGAGTTTGTCATGCCTCTCATTGATTTGTTATCCTTGTTTTTGACAGTCAAGTAATCCTACAACAAACAAGACATGCTTCTCATTGATTCGTTATCCTTGCTTTTGACAGTTAGGTGATCTTGCAACAAACAAGAGGGAATGTGTTAGTCATGAACTCTTTCAAGAGTCAAATTAACTGGAAGCGATACAACTTTACCCTTCACTGGTTTGCAGATGATTGGGTGAACCTGAAGTGAGATGGGGACACGAAGTCCTATGTCCCTTGCTTTGTTAAGTTAATTATTCTCTGAATTTGCTCCTGGATGACATGTCTTTTTACACGAAGCTAGGTAAATTTGATGTAGGTCATTTCCATGTACTAGCTTGGCCAATATTGATTTGCCTAACCATCAAATTTGGCTATTGAATCCTGGTGCTTTCTGCCAAAAGGGGGAATATGTCAAAAGTGAATTCAAAGAGGGGGGAGTATTGGAAACGATACCAAATTACTCTTCTCCAAAGTTTGTATTTGCTGACTCCTGATGATGTTTGAATGTCGATGATAGCCTTTTCGTCTTGGCATAGTTTGACATTTCTTTCGATTGGCCTTCCTCACTTGTGACCATGTATGCATGATTGCTGGTCGTTGGTTCATCTTCAACGCCTTCATTCTGTGGAAATTCTCCTTCTGTCTTTGACTATAGCATCATTGGGCAAAAGTCATGTATCTCCAGCTTCTATGGAATCTAATATGGACAATTAAAACCTCTAATTCTCTGATGGCAATTACTTCTTGCGAGAGCATGCGTCTAAATAGGAAGTCAGGTTTCTAGGTCCTCATTTTGAGTACGGGCTAGAGACCGCTTCAACTGCCTGGATTTCTTCCCTGTTGACAGTAGCCAATTCAAAGAAAGAGAAAAGATCCCCTCCTTGTGCTTCTGGCCTTGTCGAGGCTGGAAGTCCCGTTGATGAAACCATAGCATCTGGTTGCTCAGGCATGTTGTGGGGAAAAGATGTTGCTACAACTTGAGAAGGAGTTGGGCAAGAGCAAGGTGGAGTGTACAGAGCTCTTGGGAACGGCTTAATTTCAACCATATGCCTGTACCTATTACGTCTTATTTTCGTTTCCTGTAAATGGAAGAGAAAGGACATCATTTCTAAAATTATATTCAGAGAATAAAACTTACCTTCTTTGAAGTGGGATGATATTTTCTGTTTGCCCCTGTTTTCTTGGCATGGTGTCTTTGAATTTGGCGAGTTCACCTTATGCACTTGTTTCAAATGCCCCCTGTCACACTAAGTCAAAGGGGACGGGAATGATCTTCTGAGACATGAAGTGAGTGAGTCAGGAAGACAAACATGATTAAATTTATCATCTTGTTTTAACAAAAGCTTTTGGGTGATGAAATATTTTTTATTTTCAAAATACGTCTTTGGGGGAGAAAAAGCATGAGGAAGCCCAGCCCTCAGTATTCTCTTTGGATGATATATTTTTTTCATGGTTGGATAGCATCACCGGGCTGGTTTGGAGTACCGCCTCATGCTCTTAAAACAAAATATTATAACTGTACAATAGAGTACTTGGAATGGAAAATACAACCGTAGCACACTAGATAAGATAAGAAATATGAAATTATAAAAACAAGTAAAACCCATGAAAACTCCTGTGCAAAGGAGTGCTTTGATAGTGTTGGTTCTGAAATCAAGCGCCTTTGAGTTCCTCGCCTCCAGTAGACTTGAAGTATTCACATGAGAGGACCACTTCATTGAAGCTATGGAAATGCAACCCATGCAACCAACAACGATGCTTGCGAGGTAAAACCCCTATGAATAGCTTTATCATTTCTTCTTTGGCCAGCTGAGGGTAAGTTTGCATCATAAAAGCCTTCCACCTCCTTGCATATGCTCGAAAATCCTCCATTGGTCTTCTTCTGAAGTGAACCAAGTTCTGACAAGGCACTTCAGTTCCAATCTGGCTTTGATACTGAAGCAAGAATGCGTAAGACAGCTCATTCCAATCTCTCATGAGGTAGATGTCTCGCTCGTGACAAACCATTGCAATGCACCCCCGTAAGACTTTCTTGGAAGGCCTGAGCGGTGAATGACATCGGGCCATAGTACCGACTCATTTCAGCATGGAGATACTGCAAGTGGGCCACGGGGCAAGTCGTGTCGTTATACTTGCGGAGATTGGGTATCCACATTTCTATGGGGGTCATGATCCTACGAAGACAAGACGAGCCTGGTATGTCTTGGTTAGGCCACTGGTTTTCCCATTGCATATCTGTTGTAGTGGTGAATTTTTCTGTTTCAGGGGAGCTGGATTCTACCGAGATTACCCCATTGCTTTCTTCTTGGTCAAAATTCCCGAATGAGGATAAAGTATTGAAGCTATCTTCATGGTCAGAGGACAAGCTTAGTACTTCGTTAGGATCGTAGCGGATAAAGACGTATGCTTCCTCTTTCGACGGGCCTTCATCCCCTGATGAGAGTAGAAAATGCTTATATGATGAATCGTCGCCATTGTCGAAATAACGCCGGAAGTCCTTGGGATTGTATTCGGAGCCGGGAAGTCTTCAAGCTTGTACTCTAGGGGATTGTAGCCTTCAAAGCTGTATTCTTGGGAATGCTCGAAGCCTTGGTGCGGTGGCTCGTCAGCAGGTGTTGTATTGATTTGCTTAGGCTTTCTTTTCTTGGCTTTTAGTCCAGACCTTTTGAGTAAGGCCCTTCGTTTTGCCAGCTCGATTCTGTCAAGGGAAGTGAGAGACATTAGAGTTTTACTGTCTGATTCACTCTCCAGGTTGATAGGGGTCGGTATTTTTTGGACCCTAGCTCTTGGAGTAAGCTTGGGGAGTCGTCCAGTCGTGCCCCGGTCTTGAACATGCTCTGTGTCTTGGATCTCATACAAAGGCTCCTTGCCTTTCCTAGTGGGAAACTTCTTAGTAATAAGATGCTGTTCAATCGCCCATTTATTATGCAAGGCTTCATCAACACGGTTCTTTCCTATCTCAGCAACTAACGGTTCTTCGTGTTCCGTGATCATCAGTTCTTCGTAGGGCAAGGCTATGTCAGGGCTGATGTCAATATCATATTCTTGATGGAAAGCATGAATTAGTTCCCTCCAGGTTTTAAGGGGACTAATCTTCCCCGACAATGTACCATCGCAAGGCGGCCGCCAAGCTCGATTGGTACGATTGAATCATCCTTCGGACCAAGTAGGCTGCGCAGTAGGTTTTGGGCGGGAGGTATCAAAGATACCTTTCGCATTCAGGTGCTTTGAGTTTTTCAGGGATCTTAATGCCGGGGTAATAGGACAGGTCCATGGGATTATGCTCCTGCAGCTGGTTTAACTTTTTCATGATCCTTTCAAACTGTCTATGGTACTGGCTATTTTCTGGCAAATTTGCGGGTGTCATGACGGTGTTTAAGGCAACTATAGAGTTGGGTTCGACTTGAGTGGATTTCATTTGTCTCGAGAGTTGTTGAAGGACAATGGACATCTGTCCCACACTGTCTTCAATGTTAATGAGACGATTTTGTACATCACTTTGATCAGGCCCTATTGCATGAGGCCATTCGCGGGCGATTGGTGGCCGGCGATTCATAATTACCTGTTTGTGGTGAAAACAATAAATGAGCACGGAAGTAAACAAAGATTGACCCATGACAATGGTCTAACCGCTTTTTTTATTTATCAAAAGAGGATTTGTAGACTGCCAGCTCCTAATACTTAAAACTTGAAATTGAAATGACAGAATGAAATACTAAATATTAAACAAAAGTCCCTAAACAATGGGACGAAACTTTCACACTATTAATACTAAGGGGCACATGATTGCCAATTTATATGCGACGGGGAGCCTTGTTCTTGCGAGAACGCCCGCTTCCTTGAACTGGCTTTGAGGTGTGCATCCACCCATTCCTAAATCCCTCTCCATGAGCTCGCTTGCTCGTGGCCGGCTGCTCTCGCCGATTGAGTGAGGGACTGATGGCTTCCATTTTTTCGGGATGCGATGGTTGTGGATGTAGGACATGGAGGCGTGGTGGGCTTTTTCTTCTCCCTCAAGCCGTTTAGGTATCACAATCCTTTTGCGATGGCAGCTGCTCCAGGTTTCCTCAGCGGTAGCAATTTCGAATGCATAGTCACGGCTTGTGTTGAAAAGAACTGGAGGGATCATCATCTTGAAAGGCGGTGGGATCTCCTGAAGGGCTCCATATTGTCGTGCTACCCGATACGGGTAATAGGGAATGGCGCCGGTGAGGCCGAGCAACGGAATTGGGCGGATGGGTATGTAAGCAAAGCGGGCCCTCTTTTCATGGAACCAACCAGCACACCATTGGAATGCCTCAGGAGCTGGGTCTCTTAGGAAGCTTACCCAATTTAAACAGCTTTGATTGGGAATATACGGTCCTAAAACCATAAATTTTTGTAATGGATTTTCAAAAGCATTTGTTTCAGACGATCGCATGAAGTCTCGAAATTCGCTTAGGTGAGAAAAGAACCAGACTTGTAAAATTTCAGGAGAGGCTCGCATGATTTTCTCCGAGTTGTCTTTAAAACGATTAAAGGACAAGAATGTTTCAGTTAAAATCATGTTGACATAATTCCCCCCTCTTAAGATCTGATCAACTATCCATGCCATCTTAGGAGTTATGGCATTTCTTTGATGGGGGAAAATGATGAGCCCAAAAAAGGCCAGGAGGAAAATCTCAATTTTCTGGGTCATAGGTTGATTTTGGAAACAGGCATTCATAAATTCTAGTGGGCAGGTATTATGGTTGTCTTCAAGAATTTGCCTCATGACATGGATTTCGGTTCCTAAAAGTCGTGCTAACCCACGCCATGGGAGGGCGCCTGTCGATGGCCTGACAAGCTTTTTCTCGAGAGGCATTCCAGTGATGATGCTGTATTCTTCCAGGGTTGGGGTTAGCTCAAACCTACCGAATATAAAAGTAACCGTCTTCGGGCACCAGAAATGTGCCATGGCTTGTATGACTTCAGGGTGAACAGTGATTTGGATCAACAATAGGAGATGACTGACTTTGGCCTTCACACGCTCTTGGGCAAACTGATCTAATTGACCCCACCATCTGAAGAGTTTTGCCTTAGGAGTAGGAATGAACTAGATATCGTCTTTCCCCATCACATATAAACTGGGACTTGAAAAGCTTATCCTAAATTGCCATGGGTCAAATAAAAAGACTGAGTAAAAGTAAAGAAATTACTTTTGCTTTTTAAAGAAAAATGGCAAGCACAAAGACATGCGCGTGAGACGTGCGGCTCGATTTCTAACTCAAAAGGCTTGATGAAATTAAAAGGGTATCCGCCCGTCGCAGTCTCGCGTTAGCAGCATACCCCCTTAACCTCGGAAAAGAAAGGCAACCTCTACATCACAGTCTCGCGTTCGAGGTCGTATCTTTCTTAACACCATCCTAGAAATCCTATGGCGGCCCAGGTCCGGCGGCCGAGTTGTGTGTGCCATGTGTAGTGTTTAAAACAATAAAGCATGCACAACAGTTTATAATCACAAAAACATTTTATTTTAACAGAATAAAAAAACTTTAAGCTATTACCCTGCATAAAAGAAAAAAAAACAAGTCAGCAAAGCATTTAAACAAAGATAAAATGGCCTAAGTCCTCAAAGTCCCCAGCGGAGTCGCCAAGTTGTCGCGACCTCTTTTTTTTTCGGCGCCTGCATTCGGGTACGAGCGCCTAAGGAGGCTAATGGCTCGGCTAATTTTAATTATGCCCGGACTCTCCCAAGTCCACCAATTCACGACTTAATGGTTCAAGTTTTTAACCTGTAAATCAATTTTTAAAATGGAGTCACCACTAATCGATTTGGGGTGGGTTGATTAGAAACCCAAGTGAAGTATCGGAGAAATACTCACTCCCGTGCAACCAGAGAAATTAGGATCGGGGACTTGATTACACTAATTAATCACTAATGCCTTTTCGGTACCTAATATTTGTTTAAACCCAATCTTTGTTTAAACCCTGAGGTTTTTTGGATGGGATTTTCCATGCATTTTTGGGAGGAAAAACATTTTTTGAGTCATTTTCTAATTTTTTAGACACAAAAGGGATTTTTTGGGGTTTTTTGGTATTTTTTTGGAAAAATACAAGTCTTTTTGGCTTTTTCTGAATTTTTTTGCTTTTTCATGAATTTTTGGCTTTTTTTGGATTTTTGGCATTTTTTGGAAAATATGAAATATTTTTTATTTTTTGATTTTTCGGAAAATAAATTATTTTTTTGATTTTTTTTATTTTTCGAAAATAAAATATTTATTATTTATTTATTTAAAATATTACTTTATATTAAAATAATATAAAATCGACCCGGTCGGATCCGCGGTTGGGTCCGACCCGGCCAACGATCTCGAGGACGGGCCAGCGTTGGGGCCCGACTGGATTTTTTTTTCGTCTTTTTCTTTTTTTATTTATTTATTGAAACGGCATCGTGGCCCGTCGTTTTGGGAGGGATCCAGCCCGGCCCGACGACCCGGCCCGACGACCCGGCCCGACAGCCCGCTCTGCGACCCGACTCCCCGTAAACCCTACCCGGATCCGACCCGAACACCCGACTCGACTGACAGCCGCCCCTTGAAACCCTACCCGGTTCGCAGCCCAGGTCCGATCCGATGACCCGAGGCCACGAATCGGGAAATCATGAACCGTAGGGTTCTCGATTCGCAGCGCCGAAGAGGGGGAGGCTGAGGTGCTGCGGCGGCGACGGCGACGAGGGCAGCGACGAAGACGACAACGACGACTGGACTACGGGAGGGGTGATGGCGACGGTGACGGCGCGATACCTGCTCAACGCGACGAGGGCGAAGACCGCGACAGTGAGACCCACTCGAATCCCTTCCCCTCCTGCGTCTCTCTCTCCCTCTCTGTCTCTCTCTCTACTACTCCCCTCCACCGAGGCTCAGATCTGAGGCCGCGAACCCTCGGCCCCCCCAAGTCTCTCGGTGGGGTGTCCAAGGGCTGCGACTCGATCTAGCTCCCTCTCTCTCTCTGTGTGTCTCTCCGGCAGAACTTCTCCCTCTCCGGCCGCAAGCCTTCGGATCTAGGCTTGCTCAACCTCGGCTCCCCTTCTGAAGTCTCTCAGCAGGAAGCTCGAAGCTTTGCAGCCTTCGATCGTTCTCGGCGTGCGTCCTTCTCCGACAACGCAAATGGAGGCCTATTTATAGGTGAGGGGGTGGCCGGTCGACGGAACTTCGACCGCCGGTCCCCCTTGCGCGCCGAGCGGCCCCCGACGGCCGAACCGGTGTCCCATCCGACGCCAGCTGCTCCTCCCACATGAGTCGCCGTCCGGTGCTAGCTGCCCCTGCTTTCTGTACGCTACAGTCCTCCTCGCGGCTCTGGCATCGCGCGCGTCGCCGTCTCCGGCGCGTGGAGCTTATCCACAAGAGGAAGACGACAGGTGCACGGGTCGGGCCGGGTCTGGATCCACGCGGGGGGAGGAAAGACCGTCGAGCTGGGCTTGAAGGCCCAGCCCGACACGCTGCAGCCCTTTTTTCGTTTTTTCTCTTTTTTACTTTGTTTTGTTGTTTTTATATGGTTTTTTTATATATATATATTATCCAATAAAGAAAATAACAACTTAATAAAACAAACATAAATAAAATTAAGGCGTCAGCAGCAGTTAGGTTTTTGTTAGATCGTTTTTCATTGTTCTGAGAGTTTTTTAAGTATTTTGAAGAGAAGACAAAAGTGGTGACAGAATTCTTATTCTTTGATTCAAGATGCTGGATTTGATTTATATTTTTATTTCTTCTTCTACTATGTTATAATTTTCTTTTGTTAGGGCTATGATGTAGCCTAACCATGATGATGTGAATTTCATGATTTTTATGTTTTTCAATTGATTTCATTCATATGAGTTATATATTATTGTGCATAATGCTTTTGAGTAGCTGGCCACCAATTGAATGATATGATGTGCATGTTTGAGACTAAGAAGTGATAATATGCAATTGCTCATTATAATATATAACCATGAATTAAACGTTGATAGAGATATACCGCGTTATTTGTGTAGCTTTCGGTGATAAGGTGATCCAAAATACTCATTGTAAGCCAGGAATATTCATAATTTTTAATGCAGTTATGTTTATTTTAATTCACATAGAGATATAGTGGATTAATAAACTGAGTAGATTTACTATACCTAGAGATATGATAGTAAATAGGTTAGAGAATTCCGTTATCACATGTTTGATATCGTTCTTGTACTCACAACAATCTGAAATTCATATCTAATGGTTATGGTGAAATCGAATAATCTAACATATTTATCTTATTGAAGCAACAGAAATTGTGTACAAAATAAAAAAATTCAACAAACATCACGTGCTCTAACTTTAATTGAATTATTGTAGGTCTTATTTCTCCACCACGCCTTCACCATTGAAGTGATCCTTTGATGTTACATATTTGAATGAATTGAAATTTGTCTATATGTTATATGTAGTGACACGTTTAAAGTAATGTGGCTTTTTTTATGGGACAAATTTGCCCACATCACCAATTACCACTGATTGGGGCAAGTTCTTTCAAGGTAAGATCCTGTCTTCTTCTTTTTTTTTTTTTTTTTTGTTTTGGTGACGTGTTCCCTTTTCTAAATTCAGTGGAATATATCATTTTAAAATAGATTAGATGTAGTCTTTCAATCACTTATTATATCTTATTATCAAAAGTCACACACGAGTAATCTTATTATGTCTTGCAAACCTTGTTTTAATGGTTTTCCTTGGATGAAAAATTCTTCTTTTAACACATTATTCAATTAATTTAATCATCCAAGAGAGAGACACATCGCCCTCGTGCCCCATAAGCAACAGAGAATTTGTCTAATATGTTATGATTAATAAAATTTGTGTGATATCTCGAAATTTGTTTCCGTTCAGAATATATTAAATGGTTATTTCGCCAATGCACTGATAGTCAATTTACTATGAACTGAACTAATCACTTATGAGTTAACTAATTTACTGGGCGAGACTGTAAAAGGGTTAAAACACGAAAGACCAAAGAATTTGATCGGGGATTGACCGCTCGACCATAAGGATCGACAAGGGTCAATATTATATAATTATAAGTCAATTAGTGAATAGATATAAATCGATTCAACAGAAGTACGTAATCGGTTCACGAGTGATTCCGCACGATTACGATACTCGTATCGAATGATGATAAATCGATTTTCTATTGATCTTATACTCAGTACGTAATTGAACTTCGCGATCACATGACAATTGAGGGTCGAGATGTACAAATGTGGATCGAAAATTATCGACCACGGGTCAACCCTGCGAAAACCCCTAAAAACCATAAAATAGTTTAGGTTGTACTAAAATCGCATTTAATCGATTTTAACCACGAAATTGAAATCGATTTCGGTATCACACTTTCAAGGATGTCAAGATTAACTTATTGAACGCCGCCTCATTCACCCGTTAATATATCGACAAGCGTAAAACTTTCGGAAAAAGGGTTAATCGATCGAGAATTGAATGTCGGGAAGAGAAGTCAGGCCAAGTGAGGGCCGTTGGGCCTCACGCCCATGTGGATTGGCCAAGGAGGCCAAATGGGCCAAACCAAGCCACCAAGCCCAATTCAAGCAAATGGACCCAAGGGAAAAATTGGAAAGTTTGGACAAAAATTGTGTAAATGTCCAAAATGCCCTTGCATTTATGGACTAGAAGACAAATGGAGTAAAGGAAAGAAGAAGAGGGATTTAGGGGATGTCGAAGATTTTGTAATGATGAAAATTTTGAAATCTCTCTCTCTCTCTTCTCCCCCTCATTCTTTCTCTCAAGTGACCATAGCCTCCTCCCCTCCATTTTCTTGTCCTTGTTCTTCTTCATCTCCATTTCCTCCATTTTCACCTACTTTTGGCCGTTCCTCACCACCGTCCACCTATGCCGTGTTCGCCATTCTTCATGCCATCTCCACTGTTGCAAGCCACCATCAAACCACCCTTGGTGGCCATGGGCTTCAAGAGCCAAACCGCCGCCATTCGTGTCCCCGTTAGAGTTAGGAACAGCGTATCATCGACGTCGTCACGCCGTCATTGCCATGAGCTCGCCGTCACCGTAAAACGATGAGTTAACTCCTAATCCTTGATTAGGAAGTTCATTGCATTTAAGGATATGATTAAATTAAGGCTAAGGGAGATTTGTCTTAAATAAGGACGATTAGTTTAAATAACCATGGTAATGTTAAGTAACCATAGTTAGATTAAAGTAATCATGGTTGGGTTAATTAACTGCAGTTACTTTAAGTAACCTTGGTTAGGTTAATTAATCGTAATTACTTAAGTAATCTTGATTAGTTTAATTAATCATAGTTAGATTAATTAATTGTGATTAGTCTTAATTAATCATAGTTATTGTAATTAATCGATGTGGGATTAATTAATCACATTTAGCGCTAATTAATCGTAATTAGTGGGAATTAATAACATATTAGCCGTTAAGTATAATTTTATGCTTGATTTATTGTGTGAAATTATGCATTATTATAATTGTCTAGAGCTTGTAATGCCATGTTATTAATTACCCAAATCATGAGTTTAAAGGCTATTTTCAAAGAAGGTTTATTTAAAAAGAAAATGGCAAACTTTGAGTTGTCATGTTTGAATGCCGTATTTTATGTACTAAATGGGACAGCAGGATTTTAAAATGAAAGCGTACAAAATTTGACATGCTGATTTTAAGCATGTGACCACATGCAATTATTTTATCGGAATTGTAAATGTAATTTTTTTTGGAGATTTGTTATTTAAGCATGAACTTCTTTTACACTGGGCTAATTAACGGTAGATAAAAATTAGCTTGAGTATTGGCATGCTTATGTGATCACTTAATTGAACCCATCACCTAACGGGAGTTTGGAGACGATGCTCGATGTTTATTAGATGCCCGGTCGGGTCCGGATGCCAAATCGCGGTTGAGGCCGGACCAATGCTTCTTATAGAATACCGTCTAGTGGAGAACCGTCACGTGTGCTTTAGGACCTCGTTGGACCAAGACGTGGGTGTGTGTGGCATCACTTTTGGTTGGTCTCTGCATTAGAGAAGTTAGGTTAAATCTAACCCCGTAGGTTTTTGAGATGGTCGGTAGGAAGTGGCCATAGAAATGCATACTCATTAAACTTCCTAGGGTTAACAGTTTATAAAAGAAAGTGTTACTTCTCAAAATGTTTGCTTTATACTATCCCAATTTGTTATGATTGACTGGGTGATGTTTATATTAAATGCTTTCGCTTGCGTTTAATTGAAAAATAAAAAGAAATGGTCAACGACTAGGAAGCACGGACACGCTGTCCATGCTTCCGTGTCGTGTCCGACACGTGTCGGAGCGTGTCGGACACGTCGACACGCTCGGACACGGTCGGACACGCGGTCAACGCGCGTCGGATTTTCCGACGCGCGGTCAACTTTTCTCGACACGCGTGTCGACGCGTGTCCAGAAGACTGATGGAGGGTGGAGGCGAGGGAGGGCGAGGGAGCAGAGGCCGCGAGCGCCGGCGAGACGAAGCCGCGACGGCGTGACGAAGCCACGACGGCGAGAGACGGCTAGAGAAAGAGCCGAACAGAGAGAAAGAAGAGAGAAGGCAAACTCCCGCCGGCGAGACGAAGCCACGAACGGACCAGGACCACCGCGACGGCGAGAGACGGGCAGAGAGAGCGGCGAGGGCCGCCACTGTTGCGATGGATCGGCGACGAGAGGAAGAGGAGAGGAGGGAAGGGGGTCGTGCGGCGAGCAGCAAGGAGGAATAGGAAAAGGAGGGCTCGCGGCTCGCTAGGGTTTTTCATAAAGAAACCCAAAAAAATATAAGAAAGGCGTGAGGGGGAGGGGAAGTGACAGCTTACCTGTCATGTCAAGTGGTGGGGAGGGAAAAAGTAAAATAAACTTGAGGTGGAGGGAAAAGGACGAACGGAAGGAGGGATGGATTTGGGGGATTGTTTTTTGAACTGGAAAATTAAATAAATGAAATTAAAAAATAATTTCGAAAAATAAAAGTATTGAATTTTGAATAATGATAAATTTTGATCACCGTAGAAAATCATGAATTTGTTTAAATAAATTGATTCTAATTTATTATTAATTATTAGTTTCATTGATAACTTTTGTTAAAATTAAAAAATATTTCGCATTAACTATAAATATATCTTTTGAATTTCAAATGAATTGATTTGTTAATATTATTAGTGTAAATTTATTATAGGCTCTTTTTTAATTAATTATTTATTTATGAATTTGAATCAAATTAATTAAAAATAAAAATATTTATTTAATATACAACGCCAGCCGCAACGTGTCGGAATTCTCTATTTTTGGAAATGACGTGTCGACGCTGCCGTGTCGCCGGCCGACACTCGTGTCGTGTCGTGTGTCGGTCTACCTGTCACAGCTAATCAACCGTCGTGGCATGTTTTCATACTCGGGGATTCGAGGTGTGACAATTTGTATATATTTTATGGTGGACAAGACCATACAATCTCGTTCGCTCTTTTGATAAAAATAAATTATTGTGCAATCGATGAACTAAGATCTAATGTATTATGATCTTTTCCATATGCGGATGTAGTTTAAGTCTAACAGATCAAACCAACATATCAACTCAGACAAACGCATTTTTGGTCGTTCACTCTTCCTAGATAAAAATCCCTTCGAAGGCCAATTGTGCGATAACCCTTGGTACTTGACACCCTAAAGTTTACTTAGCAAAGGTTCAATAAGTCAAGTTTTGGAAGGGTCATCAGGAGTATTATCGATCGGAACTGGTCAAACGAAGATCGCTGTAAAGTTAACCACCTTGCTGGAGTTGCTTTTGATGAATGAATTGCTCCCAACTGGAATTCTTTTAAACCATATGTTAACAAGACAATCTCAAAATTGTCGTTTGATAAAGCACCTAGGCCAAAAACGGAATTGATCACGATGATTTTTGGACTGAAGTGGTGAAAAACCTTGTTTAAGAGCTACTTGGGATATAGAGAAAGTTCAAACTTTAGGATAGACAATTTTGTGGCTAATAATAGAAACTAGAAAAGGTTCTGGCCACTCCCGCATGTGCCAGGCCTAATCCCAGGTGCGCGCGGACCCTGGTCTGTGTCTCGGCCTCTTGAGCCTCTCTCCTATTCTTCAATCTCCACTTTCCATCTCCCATTAATCTCATCTTCCTCGTTGACACGAAGTCATCAACATTGGATTTGATCCCAAAAAGAGAAATCAACACTTATGGCATGAATTGGAAGCAAATACTATGGAATCGGTATCCCATGAGGTCAATCTTATTTAATAACATCTTTGTATCGGCTACATATATTATGTGCGAGTGAAGTGTAATTATTTTTATTTTTTTAAAAGTGTAATTATTTTTATTATAATTTTGTCAATTCACCTCTTTGATCCGAAATTATTGTTGATGTTGCCCTTTAAAGATCAGAACATGACATCCTCCTTAGCTCATTGATATATGACAAGGGTAGACGAAAAAGACAGCATCTAAGTTAAACAATTTAGGAAAATTAATGTTTGTGATGGAGGGTATTGACTTATTACGTGGCAGAATCTTTCCGACATCGTACAATTAGCTGTCAAGCAAACTTCTTCGCTTTTTGTTATTCAAGAAACAAACAATCACAAATTTTTAGAGATAGATCAATTGCCCATTTATTTGATGGAAAACGGTTCATGAAAAAGTTTTCCATTTTTCAGTATTTAGATGACAGAAAATTAGTCAATTTATCGAAAATATTTCTCCGGATTTAAAAAAAATTATATTTGGAAAAAATTCTGTTTATGGTAAGATATCATTTTTAAAATTTTTTCTTACCGATTAAATTAGCCTAAATTAGACTTTACTAACGCATTTTAGTGGATTCACTTGCTATCAAACATTATAAAATTAATTTTTCTTCAACATGTTTTTGCATGAACAAACACCAGAACTTTATTTACTTTATCTGGAATTAATTTTTTTGAAAATATTTTTCAGCGATAAATTTTCACTACATAGACGCATCCAAGCGACATTTTTATTAACGTGTTCTCTCTCTCTCTCTCTCTCTCTCTCTGTGCTGCTGCTGCTGCTGCTCTTTCTTCACCGGCTGTAAAAAAAGGCCAAAAAAAAATAATAATTGAGTTTCACCAGCAATTATGCACCTAAAGTCGCCTGGTCATCAAGCTACAGGCTAAACCAGCTCAAGCTCAAATGAAGAAGACGGCACAGTGAAAATATATGGAAGAAAGAGAGCAACCCCACCATCATCATCATGATCTCTCACTTATCAAACAAACAGAAACCATTGTTCATTTGCTTGTCCTACTTCACTATTCCACGTCAACGTCAACGTCAACGTCAACGTCAAAGCACGAGAAAAACATCAGTAGATATCTTAGCCAGGTCTACCAAGTTGGGCCGACCGAGAGAAAGGTCTTAAAAGCAGCGATTCTGCACTCCAGCGGAGCAGATTCCTCCTCGTAGCCCCCCTTCTCTCCCTCCCTCGCTGTTTAATTGGTCATTGTGGTTTTGAAAAAAGTTTAATACTTAGTTTGTGTACTCTCTATTGAGCAATTCATATACCACCGTCGAGATGGATAAGTAGTTATTTTTAGACCATGACAACCCGATCAATGGTGATAGATATTAGTTGTATATTGTAGGGCAAAAGCCACAAATAATCAAAACCCCTATAAACCTCCATCGGTAAACACCTTTTTGATCACGAGGGATAAAAAAAATAAAAATAGAAAATGATCTCTTGTGATAAAAGGAACTACATCATATTTATCGGCTAAAGGACTCCCATGCATTCCAATAGCAATCAAATGTTTCTTCGCATTCTCATGGAAGCTAACAAAACTAATGTCTAGCATAATTTATTGCACAAGAATTAAGATCTAACATTATTATGATATTTCACGTGCACGAAATCGAATGTCATTTCGGTCTAATAGATTAAATCGACCTACTATGTTGACTTAAAAAGTCACCTTTGGTCGTTCAGTCTTCGCAAATTAAAGAACGAGCCAAGTTGGTTTACTTCACCAGATATTACCCACATCAGGTAGCTTCCATCTTACAGCTTCATTATAAAGACCAACCCATCTTTGTGTACATCACTCATTCCGAAACAAGTGAAATCACTTTAAGTCCTTCGCCACCTGGCTTTCCACTCCAGAGTATCAACATCAGCATCATCCTCCAGTCCCACAATCATATTTTTCTTCTCAAGTCCTGCTCTTCTTTTTTCTTCAGGTTTTGTTCTCTGATCTCTTGACTCATTGCTCCCGTTCTTTAGTGTTCTTTGTGTGCTACCATATTCATCTGAACTCTGCGGTTTAACAATGCTGCTTCCGTTGCTTCCACTGCTTCTTCTTATTCTTTTTCTTAGTTCTGTCGTTTTGACAGTTCGGGTAACTTTTGGATGAGCTGATCTAAAGCTGATTCTTTGCTAGTTGATGCGCATTTTGGGGATATGTGAATTAGCGTTGACTTGGGCTGCTGGTGTTTTAGAAGCACTTGGTGTAAAACTAGTAGGATTGCCAGCTTCTGTAGAGTCGGCTTCTGCATAGCCTGCATTTCCGGGACCAGTTTCTCTGAATTCTGCTTCTCCATAACCTGCTTCCACAACAACTTAATCTGCAACAGGGGATCATCATATATGACAATAATAGACTCTTCAATCGTTTTGGTTCTTTCACGGAATACCCTATATGCTTCGCTAGTAGAAGAATCCAAGAAAAATACCTTTATCCAACTTAGAGTGAAACTTTCCCACATGATCACTAGCGTTCTTAAGGACAGAGCAAGCCCAACCAAATTATGACTGAAAGAAACATTGGGCTTCCTACCTTCGTAAATCTCAAAGACAATCTTGCCCAATATAGGTCGCAAGAGAGCACGTTTCTTAATGAGGTGTTCATGGTCTCCGCAAAAAATGCTTTGAAATTTTGCTTTCTACCAATAAGATGCATTCCATCTCTTGCAACGTCCTATTTTTCTTGTCAACAACACCATTTTATTGCTATGCGTAAGGCACGGAAAAAATTGTACTCCATGCTATACTCATAAAAGATTCAAACTCATGTTACATGACAGTTTTGGCTTGTCAATTATGTGACTATAAATAAGTTGTAAATTAACTCAAGAAAAAGTACAAAAAAAGTCCTAAAGCCATAATATTGGTACCAATTCAATACTAAACATTTTAATTGAACCAATATAATCATAAATCTTTTTATATTAATACCAATTTAGTCATTCCATCCATTTTTTGTCTGTCAGCGCTGATGTGACATCGGCGGCCAGCATACATTGACGTGCACGCCGGTTGACTGTCAAACACTAACATCGCAATTTTTAATTTTTTAATTTTTCCCCTTTTTTTTCCCCTTTCCACTTCTTCCTCTTAGCCTTCTTCTCTTGTAGTGGCCGGCAAGTCTTTGGCGGCTCGCCGGTCACTAAGTGAGGGCCTGGCCAATTGCTGGTGAGGGTCGCAGCCCTTGCCCACTGTTGGCAAGCCGCCAGAGGCTTGCTAGCCACGGCAAGAGAAGAAGGCCAAGAGGAAGAAGAGGAAAAGGGAAAAAAAAAAAGAAGGGAAAAAACAAAACAAAACAAAAAGAGGAAAAATGATAAATTATTTAAAAATTGCTATGTTAGCGTTTAGCGACTGGCTGATGTCCACGTCAATGCCAACCGCCAAAATTGGCCGGAAGAACTAAATTGGTATCAATGTGAAAATGTTTAGGACTAAATTGATCTAATTAAAAAGTTTAAAATTAAACAAATTCCATATATTTAGGAATTTTTGGTTACTTTTCTCAATTAATTCAATTACATGTAAAAAGTTTTGGTCGATAATTGACACAAATAGGAGTTGTGGACCGACTGAATGACATTAGATTTGTGGTGCAAACAGTAAATTTCAATAGATAAATAGCATAACTGCAGTAAACATCAAACTTTGGGACCGTGAATGATATTTCTTGGTGTTACAAAAAAAAAAAAAAAAAATTCCTTCTCTCGTCGCCTCCACGGAGAAACTCTTTTAGCACCACCACTGGAAAAAAGCATCACGCTTTTCTTCCATCACAAATTTGATTGGTGAGTTATCAAAATCTGAAGAATCATCCTAGAGACTGATACTAAGACAGCAGTTGATCCACTAGTTTGCAAGATTATTGAAACGTTGAGGCCAGATTAAGTGGTGAAAACCCAACTCAGCCCGTGAAGGCTAAATGGGTGACGATTGATAAGCCAATGCAGCAATCTTTCAGAGACCAGATTTTGTTATTCCCTTAAGTTTATCTACGGGGCTTCAATTTGTGTTTTTTTTTTTTTTTTTTTTTTGGAAGATAAAAGTGGGTGTTAGGAGTCCGGGAGTTGCATATGAGATGTAGCCTTTGTTTTTCTTTGTTCATCCCATGAGTTCTTATGCCATGTGAAATTATGAAGGAGCACTATTAGCTATTATAAGAGTTTAAATAATTAGATGAATGCATTATCCAATACTTAATTAATAAACTACAGTACTTGCACAGCTTGTGCTCAATGGACGTTGAGATATCTATACAAGTGGCTGACGGAGGAATGAACAGGCCGACCGCAGAGGAGGACGAGAGGGATGAAAGAGGATCTTTCAATGAAGTGTCAGAGGATGAAATAAATTCTTCGAAGGAAGAAGAAATCTGGAGGAGTCGACAGCAGAAAATGAATAAAGCATTGGCGGATTCGCGAACCATGTCAGGACAAGATCCAGCAGAAGTTTACGCAGCTGCTGGAGAACTGATGCGTGTCGTCAATCGCAGCGATGTTGACGAGTTCCTCTCCATGATCGAAAGTTTTGCTGATTCGACCCGTTAGCCATTTTAAAAACCCGAAGGGAATGGAAGCTTTCACTGCTCCACAGGGCAGCAATCAACCGCAAGGACGATATTCTAAGGCTCTTGATTGATTATGTTGGTGACCACCTCATAGCCGCCCAAGATGATGGGAGAAATACCCCACTCCACTTCGTCGCTATTTCGGGGGGATCTACTAGAGCTGCTGAGATGTTGATTCGCCGGGACAAGAACATCCTGAGGATGAAGAACAAACGTGGAAATACCGCTTTGCACGAGGCCGTGCTCAATCGTCACACCAACGTGGTGCGCTATTTGTTGAGCGAAGATCTGGAGCCCGTGTACTGGAAGAACGCGGCTCAGAAATCTCCCTTGTACCTAGCCGTCAACACCAACGACTCCAAAATGCATGAGGTTTTATTTTCGCTCTCGTTGGAACCATCAAAGATAGAAGGCTTGCCGCCGATTCATGGTGCCATTGCGTTTTCCAACTTGGGTATGTACTTAATTCTATTTATGTGAAAATTATCTATCTGTGTAGACTGACTTGTTCCAAATCTGTGCAATAACTTCTAGCGCTTACTCGAACCCCTTGCCGGTTTTTACTGAAAATTCCCTACCCCGCAGTTGGATACCCATTGGTTAGCCACATGATAAACAAATTATTAACATTAGAGCATAATAGATCAGCTTAAATATTACAAGTACATAAAAACTCTTGTGCTGTTGACCTTTGATTAGAAAAACTATAAAGTGCAAATATTTAAGATTGACGACCATGAAAATCTGGAATCTAACAATGACGCTATGTTTGAAGCGAATGAGAACCATGAACCAAAATGAACAAATGAAAGTTTAGGGCATGAATTATAAACTAGTAGCAAACCTGCAGGCTGCGTGGGCGTGATTTTTCATTGGAAAAAGAGGAGGTGTAGGTTCCGTCACTCTCAGCAAAGTGACGGAACGTTGTAGACCGCTATTTTGTTTTTGACAAACAATCCTTAGGTATTTAATAAATTAAGAAAAAGTGGATCTAAATAAAGAAAGAAAGTTTTTGATTTTTTTAAATAAATACAGTTATCATAATCTTTGCAAAAAAAGAAGAAGCCAACACTGTAATCTAGCGTAAATTACCTTGACCATTAATAATATTGAGATGAAATTCATCAGATACGCAATAATCAATTATGTAGAATTTTTTGGCTGCCAACGCCATGGATCCCAAGTTTACAACTTGTAAGGTTCACTGATCATCATATTGGTGGATTGCATTTAGGTGTTATAGTCATATCAAATAGGGAGAATTGTCTAAAAAGTCTTGAATTTATTGTACAGCTATTAATTTAGTTCTAAACTATTCAATTGTGTCAATTTAAATATAAACATTTCGATAATTTGCCAATTTAGTCATAAACATTTTAAAAATCTGTAAATATAGTTATTCCAACGAATTTTTACTAGAAATCGTTGACGTGATGGTCTAGTCAGCTTCTGCCATCCTACGTGGCACTGTTGGTGTTGACATGGCTAATTTTTTATTTTTTAAATTTCTGCATTTTTTTTTCTTCTTCTTTCTTTGTCTTTTTATTTTCTTTTTGTTTTTCCCTCTTTCCCTTTGTCTGCCTTAGGTGAGAGCTGCCCTCACTGGATTTGATAAAGGCGGCCCTCGCCCTCATCGAATTGATGAGGGTAACCCTTGCCCTTGCTCGACCTCCACCGGGCATCAACCTTTGATGGCTGGTGGAGGGAAAAAAGGAAAATAGAAAATAGAAAAAGAATAACAAAATGAAAAAAAAGAACTCAAAATTTTAAAAATGTAAAAATTATCCACGTCAACATTGGTCGTGCTACATAAGATGATCGGCGCTAACGAGACCATCACGTTAGTGATATCCACTAAAAATTAATCTAAATGACTAAATTAACAAATTGTTAAAAGTTTTAAGACTAAATTAGTATATTATCAAAATGCTTAAGACTGAATTAGCACAGTTAAAAGATTTATGACTAAATTGGCAAGTTGTCAAAACGTTTAGAACTAAATTAGTATGACTGAAAGGTTTATGACTATATTGACCGTTGTACAATAGATAGTATTATGAAATGAATCGAGCATTGTGCACAGTGTCTAGAACTAGGGTTATTGGTTAGACATGCCGGTAGCATGTGCTTCTATAGATAGGTACTTTAATTAGGTTATCATGTTAGTTTTTTTTTGTTTTTGTTTTTTTAAGGTTCATATCAATTAAATAAGGTAAGGTTATTTCTTTAAATCTAGTGAGATTCTTTACCTATTGTATCCGGAATCCAACCGGTTGCCCATATTGCTTAATTGAAATTGGTGTCCAGAATTTCTCCGTCAATTTCAAGAATGATGGCATCCGTCATGCGAGCACCTTTTTTTTTTTTTTTTTGTGTAAAATTGAAATGCGTTTTTTTATTATAAATAATTGGTCAAACAGTATTCTATTTCATATCAAATGACATCTTTTGAATAGACTAAATGCGAAATTATTAATTCATGTTATGTATTAATGTAAAGTATAGGGGACTCGATAACAGTTAGAAAATTCTTAATTATCTTGGTTGTATGACACATAGAATTTGTGTATGTACTTAACAATATTATTAGAGTATATTTTATAGGAAGTATTATATAAAATGTTAGAATTTTCAATAACTGCTCATTTGCAGTTTTGAAACTCATTAGAACTAATTTCAATAAAACTAATGTCACTTTTGTTGAACAAAAGTCATGGTTTATGAGGCAAACATAAGTCCTAATTTGAAGCAAAATAAATGGAAAGTGGAAGAAAAACACTATTTGTAAGGAAAATAATCATTCCCTTACAAATTAGAGTCCTATACATCACTTTCAGAGAAAATTCTTGAAGAAAACTTGTTATAGATAAAGCCAAATATTTGTTTTTAGGGGCTTTTTTTGTCTTTTCCATCAGATTTCCTTTTAGGTTAAAAGTGATACCTTTATATTAGCGATGGCAAAACCCTAGCCGTCAAGATTCTGAAAAAGGAAATAGAGAGGCAAGAAAAAGAGAGAAGAAAAAAAGTGAGTTTTTTTCTTGATGAGAGTTCTCAATCTCTTTGTGCCCGATCTTGAGAGAAGATCATCGTTGTATTCCAACTTTTTTCCAAAGTCTAGTGGATTCGCAGAGTGCCTCTGCACGGAGACGTAGCCCAAGTTTGGGTGAACTTCATAACAAATTTTCTGGCGTGTTCATCGATTCTGTTATTTTATTACTATATTATGCTTAGTGAATTGTTTGTGAGTGTTATTTTTCTGGAATCGACATGCGATTTCATAACAACTGGTATCGAGCCTAGGTTGGCTAATCGAGAACATCGAGGGTTTTTTCGGTGACGTTCGATTGAAAGCAAACAAGATGGCAGAAAGATAAAATCAGAATCGATAAGTTCATGGGAGGATTTCGGATGGTGGAAACTACAAATAGAGGAATATCTTTATCAAAAAGATCTATATGCACCACTTGAGGGTTGGAAACCCGAGCTGGCAGAAGTGGATCCGATAGGAGAATCAGGATGGAAAATTATTGATCGAAAGGCATTAGGTGCGATTCGTCTAGGGTTGACGAAAAGACAGGGTACCACATCGCGAAAGCAAAAACTGCAAAAGAAGCCATGGATATTCTAACGAATATTTTTGAGAAGCCGTCCACATCAAGTCAGGTATTTTTGATGAAGATACTGGTTAATATGAAGTTATCAGATAGAGGTTCGATAGTAGAGCATATTAATAATTTTACGCAGGTCACGGTCAATTGGAATCCATAGGCATAAATTTAGATATGAAGTTTCAAGCTTTATTATTTTTATGTTCTCTTCCAGAAAACTACAATACCGCAATGCAAGGAATTTCGAGCACCATGAAGGATGATTTAACTCTTGATGATGCTGTGAGTAGTATCATGGATGAAGAGATGCGAAGGAAAGTCTCAAGTGGAGATAATTTTTCTGCATCTACATCTTCAACGGCACTCGCAGTGGAGAACCGTGGAAGAAGTAAAAGTAGAGGAAATTTCAGCGGGCGTGGCAGATCACAATCAAGGGGTAAGAGACAAGTTGCAAAAGATGAATGTTGGTTTTATCACAAAACCGAACATCGGAGGTTTCAGTGTGAAGCCTACAAAAAGAAATAGCAAGATGAGAATCAATGAGTTAATGTGGTTAGCGATAAATCTTTGTTAGATAACTTGTGTTTGTCTACAGGGTTTGACTTGACAACAGATAAATGATTTATTGATTCTGGTGCTTCTTTTCACTGCACCTCGCAAAGAAACATATTTGATGATTATGCAAGCGGATATTTCGGACAAGTGGTTGTGGGAAACGGCCACATGTGTCCAATTGTTGGGAAAGGAACTGACTGTGAACATCTCAGGTGGAGGACGTCTAGTTTTGCATGAAACTAGGCATATTACGAATTAAAGAAAAATCTGATTTCAACTAGTAAACTTGACCAAGATGGTTTGGTATTAACCTTTGAATGCAGAGAGTGGAAGATAACCTCAAAAGCAAGAGTAGTAGCAAAGGAAAAGCGTACAGGTACACTTTACCTTCTCCAAAGAGATAATATTAGTGATATGGTTGCAACTACAATGGCTACAAATAATTTGTCTACTCTTTGGCATTATTGTTGGGGACATATTGGTGAAAAATGTGTAAAGCAGTTACACTCAAAGAAATTACTTCCGGGTTTACAAAAAGTTGAGTTAGATTTTTATGAGAGTTGCATTTATGGAAAACTGAAGGTTGTTAGTTTTCAATTGAATGGGTGACAAAGTAAAGGCCAGAAGCTAGAGTTGGTTCATACTGATGTATGGGGACCTGCTCAAGAACTCTCTTATGGTGGTAAGAGATATTTTGTCACATTCATTGATGATGCAACAAGAAAGACTTGGGTCTATGCTCTTAAAGAAAAATCAGAAGTATTCGGGATGTTCAGAATGTGGAAGACCATGGTAGAAAAAGAAACAGGTTATCGATTAAAGCTCTGAAATCGATAATGGTGGTGAATACACAAGTAAAGAATTTGCAAATTATTTGAGCCGAGAAGGCATACACGGGCTAAAAACTGTTCATAGAACTCCTCAAGAGAACAGTGTAGTTGAAAGGATGAACAAGACTATTCTAGAACGTGCGAGATGCATGAGACTACACACGGGTCTCCCGCTACACTTATGGGCCGCCACGCTTGATGCAGCTATTTATCTTATCAACATAAGTCCATCTAGTGCGTTGATGGAGAAATACCACAAGAACGGTGGTCGGTAAAAGATTAATTATTCACATCTAAAAGTGTTTGGTTGTATTGCATATGCTTTCATTGACAGGGAGGATAGGAAAAAAGCTTGATGCTAAGTCCCAAAAGTGCATCTTTATTGGATACGGTGGCGACGAGTATGGCTATAGGCTTTGGGATTATGAGAATAACAAAGTCATCCGCAGTCGCAATGTGGTATTCCATGAAGAAAAGATGTACAAGGATCGTCAGACAGAGCATGAGAAGGTAGTAGAACCAGAATATGTTGAATTAGACACAATGCCCATGAAGATGTTTCCAATAGATCAAAGTGCATTTGAAAGAGAGGTTCAAGATGAGCGTATTATCAGTGAAGAGGTAGTTCAAGAGGAACGCAATGATTCGGAGCACACTAACAACCCGGAAGTACCTGTCTTGAGGAGGTCTACACGTGTGAGAAAGCCAAAGGTAATTTTTGATCCATCAGCTAATACTGTTCTGAGCCATGTCTTATATACAGATTTGGGGGAACCGGAGACTTACGATGAGGTAAAGGTAGACACGTCTCACTTGCAATGGGAGTGTGCTATGAAAGACAACATGAGCTCGTTACTTCAAAACAAAACTTGGGAGTTGACCAAGTTGCCCACAAGTAAAAAAGTTTTATTAAATAAATGTATGTACATGATTAAGAATGAAGTAGATGGTAGCATTAGATACAAGGCGAGACTTGTAGTCAAGGGCTTTTCTCAAAAAGAAGGGATCGACTACTCCGAGATATTTTCACCTGTAGTGAAAATGACATCAATTAGAGTTCTGCTAAGTATAGTTGCAATGGAGGATCTTCATCTTGAGCAGTTAGACGTAAAAACAGCGTTTTTACATGGTGACTTAGATGAAGAATTATACATGGCACAACCTAAGGGTTTTGAAGTCAAAGGTAAGGAGCACATGGTATGTCGCTTGAAAAAAAGCTTGTATGGCTTGAAACAAGCTCCGCGGCAATGGTACTTAAAATTTGATGGTTTCATGCAAAAAAAAGATTTGCACATTATGAGTCTATCACTGTGTTTATTTTCGTAAATATGATGATGGTGACATTGTGTATCTATCTTTATATGTGGATGACATGCTTGTGGCTAGTTCCAATATGAAGAGAATCGTAGAAGTGAAGAAGATGTTATCATCACAGTTTGCTATGAAAGACTTGGGAGAGGCCAAGAATATTTTAGGCATGAAAATCATCGAGAGACAGGAAAATAAGAAATTATGGTTGTCGCGGGAAGACTATGTGAACAAGGTGTTAAAGAGATTTAACATGGACAAGGCAAAACCGGTTGCAAATCCTCTAGCGAGTCACTTCAAACTTTCCAAGGATATGTGTCCAAACACTCAACTTTTGAAAGATGAGATGGCGGTAGTTCCATATGCATCAACAGTGGGGAGTTTGATGTATGCCATGGTGAGCACGAGACCAGGACATTGCACAAGCAGTGGGAGTTGTGAGTCGATATATGCGGAACCTGGCGAGAGCATTGGAATGCAGTTAAATGGATATTGAGATATCTAGCAGGTACTTCCAATTACTCACTTTGTTCTGGTGGTACATCTCTAGAGTTGCAGGGTTATGTAGATGCAGATCATTCGGGTGATCGAGATAGTGGTAAGAGTACCACTGGATATGTCTTTACAGTTGCGGGTACAGCAGTGAGTTGGGTATCTCAACTACAAAAATAGTGGCTTTATCGACGACGAGAGGCAGAATATGTGACGAATCATAGAAGCCTCCAAGGAAATCATGTGGTTACAAGATTATATTGAGGAGTTACATCGAAAACAGCCAGTCGGTACACTTTGGAGTGATAGTCAAAGTGTAGTGCACTTAGCAAAGAATGCAGCTTATCACTCAAGGACTAGACATATCAAGCAGCGTTATCACTTTATCAGTTCAGCATTGAAAGATAATGAGTTAAAGCTACAGAAGATTGATGGTTTGAAGGATCCAGTTGACATGTTGACCAAGGTAGTAGACAGAGAGAAGCATATTTTCTATACAATTACCATTGGTATTACTCCATGTTGATTGATGAGGAGTATTGCAGAGGCACAAGTTTTTCAAGTACTGGTTTTTTGAAGAATATGGATGCAAAATTGCTTGGTGCTTGGGTATATTTGTCTTCAAGTGGGAGATTGTTATAGATAAAGCAAAATATTTGTTTTTAAGGGCTTTTTTGTCTTTTCCATAAAATTTGCTTTTTAGGTTAAAAGTGATACCTTTATATTAGCGATGGCAAAACCCTAGCCGTCAAGATGCTGAAAAAAGGAAATAGAGAGGCAAGAAAAAGAGAGAAGAAAAAAAGTGAGTTTTTTTTGATGAGAGTTCTCAATCTCTTTGTGCCCGATCTTGAGAGAAGATCGTCGTTGTATTCCAACTTTTCCAAAGTCTAGTGGATTCGCAGAGTGCCTCTGCGCGGAGACGTAGCCCAAGTTTGGGTGAACTTCGATAACAAATTTTCTGGCGTGTTCATCTGATTCTGCTATTTTATTACTATATTCTGTCTGGTGAATTGTTTGCGAGCGTTATTTTTCTGGAATCGACGTGCGATTTCGTAACACAACTGTCTTTCCTTTCTGTAATTTGTGATTTATAAGCTCTACTATCTTAGAAAGAGATTCTGGTCACAAATTTGACTTAGATTTTACTCAAAAGTTTTGGTACGGTATATAGATGATTTCTTAATTGAGCTGAAAAAGTGCCGTATATGTTTACGAAGAAGATGACGTTCAGTCTGAAGAGGGTGGAACAATTTTAAGGGGGATTTCGGTATGGTGGCGTGGAGGCTATTGCAATTTTCTTGACAATAGAATAAGTCTGCTTGATACTTGCTAGAATTCGATGAACATAATATAAAAAGATCATTTTCCTTTTCTTGATCTTGCCCTAGCTTGCATTATATCTGCCGACTCTATAGATACTTCATGGCGTGGAAATGCCACATAAATTGCTATGTCATTTAGTAAGATTTTTATAATAAAATCTTAAGTACATGTCGATGTCATTAACTAGTTTCATCATTGCAATCTAAACTGTCATTGTCCACTATCAATACTAGTAGTGATTAAGATTACGGTGAAGATGTCCTTATTCCAAGAAGGGAAGCGTTTAAATATATCGAGATAAACCGATCCCCAACCACCCTAATTTGAAGCTCCTGATCCCAGATTTAGTTGCGTTGATACTCAAGAAAAACATGAAGCTATTTGCAATGACCGACTCTGGAGGCAGTAATGTATTCCATACAGCAGCTTTCCAGAATCGGGCCTGGGTATTCAAATTCTTCCAACCAGAAACTGAATATTTGGCCCGAGAATGGGACATGAATGGAGATCTTCCCATTCATATTGCCAGCAAGATGGGTCATGTTCAACTAATCGAGATGCTAAAACCAGAATCAACGAGGCTAAATAGGCAAGGGCAAACCATTCTTCATGTCGCCGCAAAATATGGGAGAGCCTCTGTAGTGAGATATATACTCAGAGATCCAAAACTGAGGAGTGAGTTAAATAGAACAGATTATGCTGGAAATACAGCTTTGCACTTGACTGCAATTCATTCACAACCCGCTGCTTTGATTCATCTTGTGTGGAGTGAAGAAATTGAACTCAGAGTTAGCAACAATGAATGCAAGACTGCTTTTGACATTGCTCAAGGATACATGGCAATGGGGCCTACGAATCGGCAGGTAGCTATCATGAACAATCACTATTTTATTTATCAACTTACTAGAGATTTCATAGACTAATACATTATTTAAGGCAAATCTTTTATTGAAATCATTGTCTCCCAGCCAACTGGACAATTGAAGTATTTAATTTCTAGAATAGCCGAGACACCTCTTAAATAAATGTTCTACAAGTCTATGATTTTGTCTTAATAGGAGGTACTTAAAGTTTGCGATCATGAATTTCTCTGCAGTTAGAAATAGGTAACGTGTCTTTCATAATACGGAGATAACGATTTATATATTTCGTTTAATTGAGCCTATGAATGCGGTCATGAATAAAAGGTGGGGTTTGTCAAGGTTGCATTCTTTTTTTCATAAAAAGCCACAATGTGGCAAATTTGACCGCTTTAAATGTAGCACAATCTCATATCATCATCATTATGTCGACCTGTGAAATGATTGGCCACATACATTTTATTTATTCCTCTTTTCTCGTCTAAAATGAACTTGATACGCTCGTGTTAATTATTCAAAAAGAGCAGAAACTGCATTTTTAGAAGTAAAAGTTTCCAGAGTTCTTTCCCGTTATCAATATGGTATAAGTTTGTTCTTTTTTCCTTTTTACATGGTTCCAATCTCAGCAATTGGCATTCCTAGCTTTGGCTTGCTTGTTTGCGGGAAAAGTTCCGTTTGCAAGGACAAATTTACTCATACTCAGGCCGGAAGCTCGAGATAAAGAGTATCCATCATTAGACCGCTCGCGGAAAAACAGGCCGAACAGGGACATCGTCAAGGATTACATCAATTCCCGAATGGTGGTGGCAACGCTTGTGGCCACTGTGACTTTTGCAGCTGGTTTTGCGGTTCCTGGAGGATTTAACGGCTTGGACACAACCTCCAGAGATGACCGGGGCATGGCTACGATGCTGGACAAGAGAATGTTCCAGGCTTTTGTGATTTGCAACACCATCGCCATGTTCTGCTCAATGACCGCGGTCGTCAACCTCATCTGGGTGCAGCTAGTCGATGTCAACATTGCGGTAGCAGCACTTGAGCGCACAACGCTACCACTAAAAATTGCACTCCCGGCGATGTCCATCGCTTTCTTAACTGGTGTCACCTTGACTGTTGGCAAACTCCCATGGCTTGCTAACACCATATTTTGTTTGGGACTCCTTTTCCTCCTCATTATCGCAGGTGCTAAATTGTTAGAGCGTCCTCCCGTGTTTATTATCCACCGGTGTCCTATCCGTCGTCTAACGTTCTGGCTTATTCACGCTTACATTTATTTGTGGCGAGTTGACACATCCATTTATGATGACGAGGAAGATGATGGAACGGCGAGCGAGACCTCTGCTAGGCAACCTGCAAATGGTGGTGGTGAATTGAAGACCGATGACTTGGCGACAGCGAAGTGATGCGCCACGTCCTCCAAGTCACTGATATCAATCGATGATTCGATATTATCTATGATATGAAGAAATAAAATATACTTTCCTTGGTGTATGTGGCTCATTCTATGGTTGCTTTCCTATTATATCATATCAAAGTGGTTGTTAAAGTATGCAAACTAAATCAGGTCTTCCTCTTGTAAATTTAACTTTTCAGAATTGTCGAATATAATTCCATCATGTGAAAACATGTAATTAGCGAAGAAGTTCTGGATTCAAACATTTCCAGGTCCTATTTGTCTTATATGTTATGTTATCATGTTTTAATCTTAGAGCAACGTCCAATTTAAAAGTGAAAATGATTATTAAAGTACTTGTATTAAAGTATGTGAATTAAACCTCACACTCGTATGATAGTTTAACTTTTAGAACAATTGATTATAGCTCCCAGAAATTTTATAGCGATACACTCATCATGTGAATTAAATGGATGCATCGCTCTAATTTCATCCGTTTCATCGCTCTGAAATCAAATTGTTAGCTTTGAGCATGTAGAAGCTGATGGCTTCATCAAATCACTCGTCTAGGGTCACCATGGACAATTTACTTCGAATCGGTTCAATTTGCGGCACTCTCGGGTCACGAAATCTCGGCACTCACTCACATGTCCGGTGTGTAAATAAATGAATTCGTATCACCTACTCTCCGCGTCGAGTGTTGGGGGAAGAAAACTGGAAAAAAAGAAAAGAAGAAGATCTCTCTTCACTCCTCATAAGAAAAAGTCGAATTTCACCCCAACTTTTCACACCATTTACATTTCCCCACTTCTCTCTCCTAGGCGCCCAATTTCTACGCATGCAAATGAGTTTTGGTGTTTGATTCGTGTCGAGGTATAATCTAGTAAGCAGCGGACGCAGAAATCTAGTCAAGGGACGAAATAAAAAGGAATTGCAATACGTAACTCAAGGAGAATTGTGGAAAAGTAACTAGATATGTGATTTTCCTCCTCTGATCTCTGCTTTTATTTCAATGCTGGTTGGCGTTGACATGTAGAATAGAACTCTAAAGTGATTGTAGACCGATTTATTTGACAGTAAACGTAAATAATTAAAAAAAAAAGTTCTAAATTTGTTAGATGTCAATTGGATTATAAACCTTTTAAATTTGTTGATTTAATTTTAAACCTTTCGCCAATTTACCAATGTAGTCATTTCGATTAATTTTGACTGAAAATTGCTTGCGACGCAAACGCCAACTGCCCTATGGTACATGACTGGCATTAAGGTGGACAATTTTTGCAATTTTAAAAAAAAAAAAATCTGAATTTTTTTTTCTTATTTTCACTTTTTCAATTTTTTTCTTTTTCTTTTCTTATATTTCCTTTTCCCTTTTTCTTATTTCCCTTCACCAGCCATTCACTGGTCCATGGCTTCAGTGATTGCCAACAAGGGCTTGGATGGCCTCGCCTAGCCTAGACATGGCGAGCGAGGACATTGCGGCCCTTGCTTATGGCAAGTGGATTCGCCAAGGCTGCAGACTAGCTGAGGGACAAAGAAGAAGAAGGAAAGAAAGGAAAACGAAAGTTTCGAAAAAATTGTAAAAATTATCTATGTCAGCATTGTCTTTGCCATGTAGGATGTTCGGTCTCCACATCAGCGATTACCAACCAAAATAGATCGAAAAAAAACTACATGAGCAAACCATTAAAATATTTAATATAAATTTGGTCAAATTGAAAAGTTTGGAACTGAATTGACATCTGAACAACAAATTTTAATTTTTTTTTGATAATTTTTTTGAAAAAATTATGGCTATATATCAATGTGAATTTTCATTCTTTCTTCGTCTTAAGATAGTAATGTCATTCACCCGCAATGGCATTGTATACTTGTCATTGTGAAAGAGTGCGGAACGTGGCTTGGGTTCGTTCCATGGATGCAGATCAGCTATCTTTATGGCGAATCCATTTTTTATCTCCATCTTCAGATTGCGACATGTGGCCATCCGATTTTAGTCCTCACCGTACCTCATCTAAATGCCACCAAAACCTAGTAGCCAGGATGGTATTTGAAGATTTGCGCAAATATTTATATCTAAAAATTACATCGGGAAAGTCAAGTGTGATCACCATCATCATGTGTCATAATATCGTCATCCATCAAGTCGATTGCACATGATGATCTATCTGTAACCTTCAACATCTTTAGGGATTAAGTGTTTGAATTTGATGGGTTTTTATATTTAGGGCCAAGCTAGGCTCGTCCATCCATGATGGGCCAAAACCCAGCCCATAAGAGAATGACCCATAAAAGAGAGTGTAGTTATTATTTACTTAAAAATAACTGCTCTATAAATATAAAAAAGGGGAAGGTTGAAGATAGAATGAAATAGTACGTTCTTTTTTCTCCTTTTGACAACAATGTATTCTCTTTCGAAGAACAGAACTCCGAGGCTTTGATTAATTCCTCTGAGATTGCAACAAGTACTTAATTTGTGGCAAATAAGGTATGTCCGTTTTTGTGATATGTCTTTTGATTGGTGTTACATGTATCCTTGAGCCCATTTTCATATTTGTTTTTCAATATTCGATTGTATGAGTATCAGTTCATTTTCAGGAATCAATTTCCTTCATTGGTATCAAAGTAATAGTGTTCATGTTTCCCAATCATTGTTGGCGTTTATATTTGGTATTTTTACCGAAATTTTGAGAATCGTCGCCGACGGAAGTTTAGGTTCGAAAATCCCAACACCCGATGCACTGTTTGGCCCTCTTTTTGTTTGTTTGTTTGTTTTTGTTTTTGTTTTTATGTACATCAAAATTTGATTTTGATAGTGCAGGGTCATAGTTCTTGTTGAGACAAGAAAAACAAGTGGCGGCACACCGCCAGAGGTGGCTAGACGCACCGCCACACGTGAATGAAAGAAACTGGGTTCGTCAGTGCGTGGGTGCCACGCATGAAGCCCCTCCCCAAAAGCGTGTGCTACATGTGTGGCTGACGTTAGCTAGCCGGCGGGTTGGTCGGTTCGACCTAACCCGGTTGGACCGACCCGGTCATACTTTGATTGTTGACCACCATTGACCGACATTGACTACCATTGACCAACGTTGACCATTGACCCGAAAGAAAAAAAGAAAAGGAAAATTTGTTTTTAAATTATATTCACTATGGATTATATGTAATCCTTTTGTTTTGCATTTGTTGTAGGAACAATGCCTTCCTGTTGTATGCATATAGCTATTCGCGCATCGTCAGAAAAACAAAAGGCAAGACTTGCAAGAATGATCGCTGAGTTGGCTAATTATCGATGGAGAAGTGGTGATATAATTGAACATGTGCTAGAGGTCAAAAAAATGATACAAAGAGTCATCCAAAATGGCTATCCCATGCCAGCTTTTGAGATAGTGCGATTGCTAATTAACACTCTTCCATTTGAACGACAAATAGTATTGAATCGCCTATGGGAGGTCAATGTGGTATGAGATTATAAGAAGCTTATAATGGCCTTTTTGAAGGAATACTATAGAATTGAAGTTACGAAGACTTCGACCCTAGGAATGAGTTCAACCCGGCGGGAAATGAATGTGTGAGGGAGAAACCCTAAGGGATTTTTGTGTGTTTTTCTGTGGTTGCCCAATGTACCTTTAAAATTCTCTGAGGAAATTACTAAGAAATTAGATAAATCTTTCCCTGTTCATAGGTTAACTTGGCGTTAGTAGAATTTGTGTTTATTTGGGATGTTGTATGGATATCTTATGTAGATAGTTTCTTCCATTTTGATGTTGTTGTAGCTTCTAATGTATTGGTTATATTATGTAAAAATGTATTTTTTTCGTTAATGGATATTCAATGTCAATTGCTTCTGTTATTATTATTTTTTTTATGGGTAGCTCAAAGAAGTTTTAGTAACTTCAAAGGACTTATTTTACATAAAAAAATTATATTAATGACAATTTCAATTTAGGTTTTTGGATGATGATTAAAAGCAATAGTGACATTTTGATTCCGAAATCTTATTTGAAATTATTCATTAATATAATTGAATCCTCAAATTTGCAAAAGTGAAATCCTTAACTCCGTCTAGCTTGATTGATGGAATATGCAGAATGTTTTTTTTTTTTTTATTTCAATCTATGCAGCAATGATGTGGCTAAAATGACATTATTTCAATCCAAATTTCAGTACAATTTTGATTTAAATTAGATTTAAGAGGCTAAATTTAAGAGAGAGAGAGAGGCCATGGTCGACCCACCATCATTGGGAAGGGCCGATGGGGATCGAGCGCCAGCCCAACCGTTGTTGCCTGGTTTCTCTCTCTCTCTCTCTCTCTCTCTCTCTCTCTCTCTCATATTTAGCTTATTTTTAATTTAATTTAAATAAAGATTTCATTAAGAATCAGATTTGGAACAAAGCAATGTCATTTTAGCCTTATGTTTCATATTTTAGCTATGTCATTGCCACATAGGAGAGAGAAAACATTAAAAAAAAAAAAAAAAACAATGTCGGCATTTTTTGTTAGCAAGTTGGATGAAATTAACAGAAGAACTCGATTGCACCAATTTAACAACTTTTAAGATTTGATTGCATTTTTTTATAAGGCTTAATATTCGATTGCACTTCCGTTATAACTTTTAGGACTTATGGTGCATTTATCCCAAAAAATTTCTCTTCACTCTTCACCAAATAAAAAAAAAAAAAAATTTTAATCCCCCCCCCAACCAAAAAAAAAGGCCTTGCATTTCATTACTTCTCTCCTTTCCAAACAAACTGGAAAAAAGAACAAAAAAATCCCCGTAGAGGAACTTGAATGAATTTGACGAGAGTGTTTTTTTGGTTGGTAACTTGACGAGAGTTTAAAGACCAAGCTTTTTGTGCATGTCTAAGAACGTCAAATCAACTTCTTAGTCTGGCTTAGAGAGATGTGAAAGGATTCTGGTTGCAGTCTATTGAAACACTAAATCGAATGGCGTAAACATGACTTTTGTTTGCGTTACCATTTTGTGATGAGAGTGGTCGTTTTATGTGTTCCATGGAATTGACATTGGCAATAGGCACCCAATTTCTATTCATGCAAATGAGTCTGGTGTTCAATTCATGTCAAGATATAATTTAGTGAGCAGCGGACGCAGAAATGTAGTCAAGGGGCGAGATAAAAAGGCATTGCAATAACTAACTCAAAAAGAGGGAAAATTGAGAACAATGAGAAGTAATGAGAAGTAACTAGATATATGACTTTTTTTCATCTGATCTCTTTTATTTCAATGCTGGTTGTTGTTGACATATAGAATAGGGATGTGATTATTTCACGAAAAATAAATAATTTAGAAAATATTTTCTTAAAAATGATAATTTGCATCGTTACAAAAATAAATGATAATTATTTTCCTAAAAATGACTACTTATATCCCAAAAAAAAAAAAAAATGAACACTTTCTTGTTGACATAGACATTGGTCATTCTACATGACACGGTCCATACTGAGGTAGATAATTTTTGTAATCTTTTAAATTTTCTGATTTTTTTTTCATTTTTATCTTTTCTTTTCTTTTTCAATTTCTTTTTTACTTTTTCTTATTTCCCTTCACTAGCCATCATCAAGGGCTAGGATTGGCCTAGATATTGTGACAACTTCACAACCCTCGGCTATGGCTGACAACCTCTATGGGCCTTCGCCAAGGCCACAAACCAGCAGAGGGACATACAGAAAAAAAAAAAAAAAAAAAAAAAGAAGGAAAAATTTCAAAAAAGTTTGGAAAAAATTACAAAGCCATGTAGGATGCTTGGCATATACATCAACGATTTCTAACAAAAATGGTTAGAATGACTATATTGATATATTGTCAAAAGTTGTAGGATTAAATTGATAAAATTGAAAATTTTAAATTTGAATTAATATTTTAACAATAGGTTTAAGACTTTTTTGATAACTTTTTTTTAGAAAAACCATGGCTATATGTTGTTGCGACCTACCTTTTTCGTCCAGAGGGAAAAAGACATATAGGTTTAAGGGTATTACTTAGAGGCACACCTAAAGCACCCGATTAAGGGTAAGCTCTTTCAAACCCATACTCTGTGCAATGTTGGGATATTCAGTTTTAGCTTTAAATTGACACTATAAGGAATTTTTTTATGGGGAGTCACTACTAGACTATTGGAACCGACTAGAAACTAAGTGAGGTATGAGTGCGTACCTTACTTCCTACACAACAAAAAAAGTCCAAGGTGAGAGACTTGATTACACTAATTATCTAACTAGTGTCCTTTTGATACCTAATCTTACACATTTTAGAAAAATGTTTTTTCAAATAGTCTAAATTGATTTCAAACCTATCAACTAACATATGAGGTGATTATCTAGGTACACAATTATTAAAAAAAAAAAATCAATAACCAAGAAAAGCATTAAATAAATTGCAAGGAAAAGTGAGAATCAAATGCTAAGAAATAAGAAAAATGCCATCCCTAACTAAGGTAAAGGGGTACAACAATCAACATTTTAAAAGTGTGCAATTAGGTAAGCAAGGAAATGGAAATATGCAAATAACAACCTAGCATTTGTCTCTAAAAATATTCAAATCCTATGGTAAATCGTTGAGAGCTTGTTTAATTTTGAGCACAATTTTTATGAAGGATTTTCACACATTTTAAGATGAAAACTACTCAAAAAATAAAATTTAAGCTTTTTCCTAATTTTAGAAAAAAAATTTTTTTTCTTGAATTTTTTAATTTAATTAAAAAAATTAATCCAAAAATAGGGACCTGAGCGGGCCTCAAGGCCCGGTCCAATCATGGGCTATCACTGGTCACACAAATATGGGCTCTTGGATACCAATTGGGCCTCTTGCATCTAGCCCTCTCAAATTCTCTACACCATTCACTAAAATAAACCCAACCCACACAAAACTAAGCCCACACTTGTGTAACCTAAATAAGCCTAGCTTATCCAACTAAAACTTAAGCCCAACACTTGCTGGTCCTATAATTGAAACTCGGCCCAATTCTTAAAGCCCATGACAAGCCTACCTAAAATAAAACCTAAACTAATATTAGACCGGCCCAATGGCCTTGGTTCAACCCAGACGCAGCCAGCTTGAAGAGCAAACAAGCTCGGGTCGGCCAGACCCATGGATCGGCCCGCCTCGGATTAGAGATGACCGACCCTCCTCACGACCTACTACCTAGTGACAAACTTGCCGTGACGGAGGTGATGTAGCAATAGGGTGGCACGCTTCTCAATCTGCTGAGGCACAACGGCGCCGCCTCAACCGAGCCGAGCCTAATGCTCAATCATTCTCCGACTGGTGGCGGCTCCTTGATGGCCACGAGGGCCACCGCATGTGCCCCGGAACAAAATAGGACCCGCAGCCTCTGTGGGTCACCATGAGGGTGGCCGCAGGTCGAGTGGTGTTAGTTATGCCTCGGACGTTGAAAAGTCAAGCCTCGACTAGGCGAGATAGTGCCCGAACGACTTGATTATGGCTCAAAACAATGAAACAAAATTGGATCTCATTCAAACATGTTATTGAATAGGTAGAGTGCACTATCAAAACAAGAAATTCCCAGCCCGAACGGGATTGGGACTCGAGTCAAGACTCTCGACAGACAAATCAGGACACACAAAACAATATAACAATAGATGGATGGAGGTCGGAGCTTGCATGAGCCGAATGGCCACGAGCTCCAAGTGGATGCCAATGGGAACCAGGATAAGTTTTTCCTTTATATGGGCTCCCTGAACAATATCTCTGATTTTATTGCTTTGGAAATTTGCAAGTTATACACATCTCCATTTTGGCATTGCTTCATGGTAGAGTTGTCTTTCCACAGCTTATTATAATCATTTTCTTTTGTGATGCGCATTTTTTCACTAGGTAGATAATGGCCTCTCTATTTTGAGAGGAGAACTTAAGAGCCAAAGGAAGCGAGTAAAATTTTTGAAAAAAAGGTTGCTATTGTCCACAAGCTTGGAGGAGGTAACTCTAGATTTTTACTATATGGGAGCTTTGTAGCATTTTCCAACCATAAATATGAGTTTACTTTCTGATTTGAGCAAATCCGTCCTTTGAATTCGCCATACCTTAGAGTTATGCAAGCATCTTCTGGGAATTCCCTTAGTGTAACCTTTTAAATGGTTTCCAATGCCTTGTTGCTATTTAAATGGACATAACTTGCTATTAGGGAATGTTAGCCAACTCGCTGGAACTCTATTACAATCATTTTCTTTTGTGATGTGCATTTTTTCAATGTGTAGGTGATGGACATTTTTGGGTTTTTTTTTTTTTTATTGGTATTTTTATTTTAGATAATTGCAATCACTTTGGTGTTGCTAAGTGTTGTAAGATATTTAGTTGCATCTCTTGCATTCCCATCAAATTGAGGAAATTGGAAAGTTGCACATAGGTGATAAGCTGTAAGGGCAGACCTTCAAATCAGATCTTTAAGAATGCCTAAAAGTGGTTTAGCAAACTGTATTTTAAAGTACCTTTTGAATTAAACACTTCAACATAGATTGAATTTTTTTTTTCTTATGATATTGCTAAACATGCAACTCAAATGTCAGGATGGGTTGTACCTATGGTAGCGAATAGTACATCTTAAGATAAGTGTAACTAAAAAATATCATGCATAACTGCACATTCTTTTATGAGCAACATGATATTTGTGAATGTATGTTACAAATCACATTTGTTTGGCTTCTGGTCATTCTCCATAAGGTTCATCATTTTAAGAATTAGCATTTTAACAGAAGCTTTTGGAAATTGATATAGATTAGTCCTGAGATTTTTTCCTTTCCTCGTCCCAAAATAGATTAACCAATGACTTGAAGCATTATTCTTTCTCCTGAACATAACTGGAAGATCTTTATACGTACTAGCATAACAATCCCCTAGGTAACCACCTGCCTCTAGTATGGTTTGAAGGAAGCTTTTTGGTGCATATGTAGGATTTACTTCCTGTTTGGATTGGGGTTTGTAGTCAAAATGCAAGAAGTATTAATGTAAATATCTAAAGTAGGGTTTGAAGAGAGTTCTCTTATGCATAACTGGTGCTCGCCGATGACCATTTTGGCTAGAATTTTGTGATTGTAGAGTTGTGAGAATCAATGAATGGAGCTGCTCATATCTATTCCAATTGTCAGCAGATATCTATTCCAATTGTTCTCGAATAATAAAATTATTAAATTAACAAAATTGAAATTATATTTCAATAAAATAATATTTGAATTCTAATAAAAGAAATTCAAAATTTTATCTATATATTGGACTTTAATTCTATCTCATAATATATATTCAATTTATAAATATTAATATATATATATTTATATTCATTACATATTTTAGGTATCTTTGTATTTTAGGTATATTAGTATAGTTTACTTTTTTCATAAAATTTTATTAGAGATTGATGAAAGGGGAAATAAGAAAATAATTTAAAAAGAGAGGAAAAATAAAATACAAAAGAAAATAAAAATGAATTAGGGAATAGTGTCATGAGAGATTTATAGTATCTTTGTATGTGAACTTTTAGATTTATTTACACTGATTTATGCAAAAAAATATATACACACACACACATGATATGATGTGAACATATCGAATTTTATCACTGCAATTTATCAAGCAGTGAATAGGATATGGCAAACTCGTAGGATTTCATATTATTTCTTATCCAGTTATATCCTAATTAGAAATTTAGACGACCAAACATAGTCGAGTGAGTGCCCATCTTGCTGGCTCATCCATGGCGGCTAGAATATTGGCCTCCCCATTGAGGCTCTTGGCGATGGACCAGCTGCACGATCATACCTAAAGCATGGCGCTAGATTTGGAACCTCGATGCCCTCCGTGACCATGGATGTTGCAGTTCGAGGTAGAGCTCAACGCCGCATCGAGTTCCACCGCATGCATCGAGCTCGATGGCGATGTCGTGCTCAAACAAAGACAACAAAAGGGCTTTACAAAGAGAGAGGGAGGCTGTGGGGACAAAGGTTGAGAGAGGGAACTCATCGGCGTCGTCGCCGGGCACGATGGCGCCAGACGGTGGAAGCTAAGAGAGAGGGCTCAGCACCTTGGACGATGGAGATGAGCGAGCTTGATTCTGGGGAGAGGGTTAGCCCACCGGAGAACGCCGCGTGTCAATGTTTCATTGGTCATCCAGACCCTCTAAGTTACAGATTAATCCACGCAGCATAGTTTCAAAGAAAATGCATCATCATTATCCTAGTGATTGGGGTTTGATGTGTGGTTCTAAGGCGCCAGGATGTGGGGAATCCTTAAGCTATGGCGGTACCTGGGCTCTCTTTCTTTCGTTTCGTTTCTTAATTTTTTTTTTTTATTTTAACGAAAGTATTCCAGCTCCTTTTTTGTCAAATAAATATAAGGGAAATGATAATAGAAGGGAAAAAAATTGGCTAAAAAATCTTAAACCAATTATACTTTATCAATTCGGTTATAAATTTTTTAATTTCGCCAATTGAATTCTAAATCTTTTCGCACTTTACCAAGTAAATCAATCTGGTCAATTTTGGCCTAAATTTGCTAATATAGACATTCTATATCCTACATAATATGACTAATGCTAATATAGATAATTTTTAATGATATTTAATTTTTTTCAAATTTTTTATTTTCATTTTTTCCTTTTTTTCTTCCGGTTCTTCTCTGTTTCTTTTTTCCCACTTTTCTCTTCTTCTTCTTTTCTTGTTTTGTTTTTCGTTTTTCGTTTTCCCTCTACCAGGCATTGCCAGCCTCATCAATAGTCAACCTCAAGCCCTCGCCCTCACCCTTTCATCCTAGCCTAGGCCTAGGATGAAAAGTGATGCTACTTAGTAGATCTCCCAATTAATAATGTTACAACTATAAAGTTGGCAATACAAGTACAACAAATACAATATTGATCATCTATCAACGTCTTGATGCTTAGTTCCACATTAAATTATACGGATGAAAAATTGAGCCGAGGGGAGCTGAAATGAGTTGGGCTTGAACTTTTAGTCCTTTTCACAAGAAAAAACCTCAACCCCTTTCACAATGTTCTATGATGGACAAGAACCACACATTAGTATTTAGGAGCACACATGGTTTTGATAACCTACATTTTCCACACATAGAAAAAAGTCTATCATCTTTCGTAAGAGCACATGCTTGCATGTGATGAATGAATCTATGAATGACTAGCGCTACGCTTATCAAGTTGCAGCATGCCTCATGAAATTAAAACCAATTTCCATGCGAGAAAATACAAATCCCCCACGGTAAGAGCTTAAAAAAAATAGAAAAAGAAAAAGGAGAGACAAGGGTGAGTTGCACCTTCTCCCATAAAAAGACAGAAATTGTCTGGAAAAAGTCAAAGCTGAGATTATGGTTAATTTAAGATGCTAGCCTCAATTGGTGCCCGATTTTCCGCGAACATCACATGCTCTACCTTTAATAAAATTGTTTTCAGAGGCCTTGTTTTCTCTGCCATGCACCCCTTATTGAAGAGTCGTAATGGTCGACTTGAATATATAAGTTTGAAAAAAAAATCTATATATGATGAATCAGAATTTGTTTATATATTTTAATAAATAGCGACCCGTTAGTCAATGTGTTCTGGATGGTTTATGATGTGCATGTTCGGGGCAAATTGTTTGGGCCTTCGGCCGTACAGCACAGTGAGATTTGGGCCCACCAATCGTGGGCTGTCGATATATAAACATATATCTATATAATATATAATAAATATATATTTTATATATCAAAGTGACATTTTTATGTACCTGCTCTCTTTCTCTCTCTCTCTCTCTCTCCCTGTTCTTTCTTCACCAGCTGTGCAAGGGCCAAAAAGTACCGTGAGTTTCACCAGCTATGCCCCACCTCAAGTAAGCTTCCCCTGTCTTACAGTTCGATAATAAAGAGCCACCCCATCTGTGTTCACTTCACTCAGTGTCCCCGAAACAAGTAAACCCACTTTTAAGTCCTTAACTATCAGACTTTCCACTCCAGAGCATCAGCATCAGTAGCATCACACCCCAGTCCCAACGCCACATTTCGCTTTTCAAGTCCTGCCCTCCTTTTTCCTTCAGGTTTCGTTCTTCGATCTCTTGGCTTATTGCTTCTGTTCTTTAATGCTCTTCGTGTGTTACCATGCTTCATCTGAAATCTGAGGTTTGACAATGCTGCTTCCACAGCCCTTCTTTGAGTTCTGTCGTTTGGACGTTGTGGGTAACTTTTGAATGAGCTGATCTAGATCTGCTTCTTTGTTAGTTGTTGTGCATTTTGGGGGGATGTGTGAGAGAGTGTTGACTTGGGTCTCTGCTGGTTTTTGCTGGGAAGCTCCTGATTTGAGCAGGAACAGGGGGAAAAGACAAAATTAATAGGAAGAAAAGAAGATGCTCGGAGCACCCAAAGTTAGGTGTCAGATCTGGGTTTTGGCCATGGTTTTCTCGTCTCCTGGGATTGATCTGTTTTGAGGGTCCTCCAACATTATGACTTTGCTGCTTACTAAACAACATTATAAATTTGCTGTTGTGTGGATCCTTCAAATATTCAAATTGCCTGCTCACAATCGCATGCTCTTTTTACAATTGCAATTTGCTTGATAAACATTCTTTTCGTGAACTTCTAATTCGTTGGATTAGCTAATTGGGCCTGCATTTTGTAACTGGTTTTTCTGCCTTGCCACAGCTTCTTGATTGCCCTGAAAAAGCAGGTCATCTGGATTTTGTTGCAACCTTAATTTGAATTTTCAGTCCACCCAAAGGAGAAAACTCTACACGTTCAAAGTGAAAATCCTAAGAATCTGTAAACTGAAAACACGGGCTTTTTTTGCCAAATGGGTTGGGAATTTCATGTTTGTAAATTTCATTATTTCGGCTGCAACTTTCTAGAATCTAGACACAAAAATGTTTTATTGCTTTTGACAAATTGACAGCGGTTGGTTTGCATAAACTTGTGGTCATATTGTCAACATTCCCATTATATATGAGAATAAGAGTGGACTTTGATTTTTGGAAGTTATAATCTGCAGAGAGTAACTCGAATTCTCTGAAGAAATGAAGTCAACAACGGTGTTCTTGATTACCACAGCTATTCTACTGCTCTCTTCTCCAGAAGCAAAAGCTCAGACCACCAAATCTCCCCCTCCAAGCCTGGCTCCAGCACCAGCCCCGACACCTGACCACGTGAACCTCACTCACCTGCTCACTGTAGCAGGCTCGTTCCACACCTTCCTTGGATATCTCGAGTCCACCAAAGTCATCGACACCTTCCAAGAACAGGCCAACAACTCCAAGGATGGCATCACCATATTTGCGCCAACCGACAAGGCCTTCTCATCGCTTAAACAGCCATCCCTCTCCAACCTCACCCAAGACCAGCTCAAGTCGCTCTGCCTGTTCCACGCCCTGTCGCGTTACTACAGTCTCGCTGATTTCAAGAACCTGAGCCAATCGAGCCCCGTCAGCACATATGCCGGCGGCCAATACACTTTGAATTTCACCGATTTGTCTGGAGATGTGCACGTCAATTCCGGGTGGACCAATACAAAGATCAGTAGCAGCGTGCTTTCCACTGACCCCGTAGCAGTGTACCAAGTGGATCACGTACTTCTCCCAGAGGCGATCTTTGGTACTGATATACCACCAATGCCAGCTCCAGCACCGAGTCCTGTAGCTGACACTCCCCCGGCTGCTGATACTCCAAGTGGAGTAAATGTTACTACAAATTCTTCACCATCTTCGTCAGAACAAGATCCGAATTCGTCTGCGCAGCTTATCAGTTTGGGAATTTGGAGCCATTTGTTCGTTGCTGTTTCGAGCGTGATGATTATGATGTCGGGTTGATAATGGAGTTTGATTAATGAGCTCTTGGTTTAGATTAAGACAGTAGAATTGGATGTGATTGAATTGCTTGATTTGAAACCATTTTTTTTGGGGATCTTATGTTATTGACGTTGTGTAGGAGAAAGTGAATTTGGTTAGTGCTATTCTATCAGTACGTTTTTTCAATGCCATATTGTTGATTCAGTTAGTTTGTTCTTGATGATGTAAAGTGCAACAAAGCTTTTGCATTCTTGATTCCACAAGAAACCAGGGTTCCATTCTGTGCTTCTTCGGCGAGGCCAGTGCGAATAAACGTTGAGCTCAGTTTCGGAAAATGTCAGAGATGTTTTCACGAGTCTTCAAAGCTTGGAGAACTGCAGAAGTCAACCGCTTGTGGGGAAATTGGTCATTCTAACCCCTTTACTCCAGCAGAAGTAAAATTTCTGGTTCAATCATCAATGAATCCAAATTGTCGATTTCGCTCTGCACTGTGCTTGTAATTGAGCCGAAATAGGTTGTCATGAAAGAACTCGTTAACCTCGATCGGCATGTTTTTGATTGGGACACTCTAGTGAGAAGCTATCAGATTAGCAAATCTGGGAAAACTTTTGAAATTGTTCTGCTTTGCGACGCTCCGAAGGGACATGGAGTTTACATGAGCCATTCACTGAGCCGCAATAAATTATTCACGAGTTTGGTTATCTGTCACCAGCAAGAACGACCGACTCCTTGCGCAGAAATCACTGATTCGTCGAGGAGATTTTCCCATGCAGTAATGCATGGCGATGGTCACTTCTTGCCACTGCAATTACTTCATACCGACTATGATCATGTCATGATTGTTTGCGGGCTTGAATTCGTCTCATGACAAGCTGCCTAATTGATTGATGATTCGAGACATCATGATGTTTGAAAATGACTTTATTAATGACCTCAAAATTCATTCGAATCGAAGTAAGTTGTCCTAAGATTGAATGATTTCGACCATCTATCTTCCTCTAACCATAAGCAATTTCGAGCTTTAACATTGGACCAAATCCAATTCACCCCATATGTATTATCTATTACAAATAATTAAAACTGGAATCGAGATAGTGGCCATTCTTGCGATTGCCAAGTGGCCCTCCATTAACCCCCACGACTGCCACATGGCAAATAATAGGGCTTGCATTTGACTCATAAATATTGTTTTGTTATGCTTCGTGATTATTGTCATGGTTATAATTCTAAAATTACTATCGCATTGGATGCGCACGCTTAGAGACATAAATTTGCAACAGAGTATTTAAATACAAAACCTATAGGAAACTTGGGCAAATGCACTAGCCGTAGGAAAACTCCACTTCCAGACTCTAGATCCCATCTTTTAAATAAAAAAAAAAAAATTCCCAAATCCAATTATTATGGTAATAATTAAATAGGCTTAATTTTATCAAGTAAGAAATCCCACATGATAATAATAACCCCAATAACAGACATAATTACAAAGCAATGGCATTTTATGGCGTCGATTGGATGGAATCATGAGCTGAACTTTTAAGCGAATCTCAACGTTCCCCCCACGAAACAGAAGGAAGAAAGAAGGGCAGAATGATGTGCTTAATATTAGGCATTCCGACATCCTTGTTTTGATGATTCCTGTCTCTCTTCCCGGCTCCTCAAAGGCCACACGCTTTTCTCTCTCTCTCTCTCTCTCTCTCTCCCTGTCTCCCTACGCAATTCGCACGTTCCTTCGTTCGTTCCTTCAATCCGATCAGTGATTCATTCGGACGACGCCACCAACGCCCGAAAGATTCGAACTTGACGCAGAAACTCTCATGGGCGCCTCGTTTCCCACCTGTTTTTGACGTTCCCAGGTTCGTTGTCGAATCTGAATCTGGTGTTCCGGGGCGCGGACGTTAATGGGCAGTGCTTAGATTGCGTTGCCATCGATCGAGGTGCTCTTGGGGATGGTTCGTTTGCATTACTTGGTTGATTTGATCCTTCGAGACGAAGAAAAGAGCACTGTTTTATTCACGCGCTGCGTGGCGTGGAAACTTTTCGGGGCGCGGAGGGTAATGGGTAGTGCTTAGATTGCGTTGCCGTCGATCGCGGTGCTCTTGGGGGTGGGTCGTTTGGATTTCTTGGTTGATTTGATCTTTCGAAATGGGCAAAAAGAAAGGGCACTGTTTTATTCACGCGTTGCGTGGCGTGCAAACGTTTTTCGCCGTCTCAGCTTGGTTTCATGCTTTGCGCAATCCTTGTTGATCTGAGAATTCCTCTTTTTGTTGTTAATTATCACGCGACTGCCTTGGTGCGATGTGTTGGCGCTTTTGTGTTCCACTGGCGATTATTGTTGTTGTTTAGTTTCAGGATTTGAAGCAGAGGAAGGCATTAAGATGGCTGGTTTTGTTGGCGTTCTGGTATCTGATCCATGGCTGCAGGGCCAATTCACCCAAGTCGAGCTTCGGACCCTCAAATCCAGAGTGAGCATTTTCTTTTTTCCGTTGGGCACATTTTCCTCCTCCTGTTGGGTTGGCTATGTCGTTTGTTATCTTTGATTTGCTTTATAATTGGCTGCATTCTGGTGGCTAATCAAATGGTCTTTGTTGGTTTCAGTATATCTCAATCAAAAATGAATCTGGCCAGGTCACTGTCGGAGATTTGCCGCCCATGTTTGCAAAGCTGAAAGCTTTCAGTGAAATGCTCAACGTGGATGAGATTAGGGTTATTCTTGGGGAATCATGTACAAACATGGAGGAAGAGATTGATTTCGAGTCTTTCCTTCGGGTGAGTTTGAAAAGAGCACAACATTCTGTTATAGTTTTTGGTGATGGTAAGTAGTTGTGCAGACACTGAAAGTACGATTGTTATAGCACTCTTAAAGGTGGGATTATAAAGTTCACTGGCGTAGCAGAGTAGAGCACATACATCTGAAATTCATACTGTTTAGAAATTAATTTTAGTTGTGTCAAACGAATGATAGTGGAATTCCCATCCTTTGGGCAGGCATTTTTGAATTTGCAAGCTCGAGCAACAGCTAAATCTGGCAGTTCGAAACATGCATCTTCTTTTCTTAAGGCAGCCACAACCACTTTCCAGCACACAATAAATGTATCAGAAAAGTCTTCTTATGTGGCACATATCAACAGCTATCTGGGAGAAGATCCGTTCTTAAAGAAGTATCTTCCTATGGATCCAGGGACAAACGCTTTGTTTGATCTAGCAAAAGATGGAGTTCTTCTCTGGTACACGCTTTTTTGACCTTCCAACTGGGTATTCATACATAGAAGATCTACTTTTCATTGATGCCTAAAGTTTCATGATGCAGTAAGCTCATCAATGTAGCTGTCCCTGGAACCATAGACGAGAGAGCTATTAACACCAAAAGTGTCCTTAATCCATGGGAGAGGAATGAGAACCATACTCTTTGTCTCAATTCTGCAAAGGCCATTGGCTGCACAGTTGTAAATATTGGTACACAGGATCTGGTTGAAGCAAGAGTAAGTTGAACTTAGAGAAGATTCTAATTTTGTTTGTAGTGTAGATCTGTTTTACTTTTGAAATCTTATTCTTCTTTTCTGTCTGGATTTTCCAGCCCCATCTGGTTCTTGGTTTAATTTCTCAAATTATAAAGGTAATTAACTGGATGTTATTTGTTTATTTATCACAAAGTGAATTTATATATTATCAATAGTCCAAGTAATTGATTCTCAAGTTGGTCATTTTCTCCGTGGCTATATCAGATCCAATTGTTGGCTGATCTCAACCTGAAGAAAACTCCTCAACTTGTGGAATTGGTGGATGACAGCCAGGTGATTGAAGTTCAAGATTTCTTTTAAATATATCGATCAGGAAGCTCAGTGTTCTGAAATTATCATTTTGTTGGGGCATTCAAATTGTTGCAGGATGTAGAGGAGCTATTGGGTTTACCACCTGAGAAAGTTTTATTGAAATGGATGAATTTTCATCTAAAGAAAGCTGGGTATGATAAGCAGGTTACAAACTTTTCCTCAGATGTGAAGGTAAGCAGGAGTTTACTAGTACTTTTTATGCGTAGAATAGAAACTGCTAACCCTAGGATTGGAGCATCATCACAAACGTTATTATTTCATCAGCTTAAAATTACAAATGATCTTGGATTTCTGCATCTTTACTAGAAATTGCTACAGTAGAGGTCCCATGAGTTGCTTATAGTGTTCTTTTCAGAGCTTTTTTCTTCTGCTCATGTTGGCACAACTGGTAAGTAGATTGCAGACCTGGTAACAAGAAAAGATCACCGCCAGAAATGAGCTATGGCTCATATTTGTATTTTCTGGTTCTCACAAAGCATGTTTTAAAGTTGGTCTTGTTTATATGCTTGTCTGACACTTTGAACCCCTAATATTTCAGGATGGTGAGGCTTATGCTTACCTGCTCAATGCTCTTGCTCCAGAACATGCTAGCCCCTCCACCTTGGATGCAAAGGATCCCAAGGAAAGAGCAAACATGGTACTTGAGCAAGCGGAGAAATTGGATTGCAAAAGATATCTCACACCCTCTGATATTGTGGAGGGTTCACCAAATCTTAATCTTGCATTTGTGGCACAAATATTCCAACACAGGTGCCTTATATGTCACTTTCTTGTATACATCGTGCTCTTTTTCAATTATTTAGAAACGGTGAGATTGCACAAACCTATGAATAATGGAGTAGGAATTGGTGGGGATGACAAGGTTTTGATAATTGATTGGATTGGGTCTCAAGCAGTGTTTGGGGAATAACATAATATTGTGATTGTGGTTTATGAGAGGCCTTTTGATAAGTGAAAATTGTGCTTTCTTTGCTACCCCTTAGTTAACATAATGAAATGTTTACTTATCTTTCTGCTTTTTTTGCCACTAGATCTTCTATTCCATTTCTCCAAGATTCCATTGTGTAAACGTGTGCTTTCTTTGCTTCCCTGTGGTCAACACAACTAGATGTTTACATTTCCCTCTCCACTTCCACCTGTGCTGGATCTTCTATTCCAATTTCTCCAAGATTTTGCTGTGTCACTTACTGAGCCTTGTGGTAGTTTGAGTTACTATGGTTATATAGCGAGTGTAAAAAAATACCAACTTTGAATTTTATCTGCCTATGGAAAGATTATTAAACTTGTATTTCCCAGCTCTACCATGTGTTAATCTTACGAATCAAATTGCAATAAATCCTCACTATTTGAAATCATATCAATTCTATCCCAAGACTAGACCCATCCAAAAATTGTCTGTCAATACCTTTTTGCCCTCTTCTGCCTTAAGTATTTATTGCATCGCAATTACAACTATATTATTGTAGAGAAATCTAATTTTTCTTCTCTTTTTTTTTTTCATAAATTTTTTTCAGAAATATTTAGATTATGGTTGATATGAAGCCTGATAAATATTCTTTCTGGAATTGTTCGTATTTCAAATTATTCTGCATAAGATATTCTCCCTTGAATAATAAAACTAGATCTTTCTTCTTCCTTTAGGGGCAAAATCGAAATTTGGGAAGGAATAATCTTAATATTTCCTGTCACAAGTGGTGCTTGTAGACCTGGGATAGATTTGAAATGAATTTGAAAGGTTTAGTATTTCTGATACAGGATTTAAAGGTTAGGATAAAACTAAAAATCCTGAAAGGTTGGGATTTATTTTGTCATTTTGCCAATACTATATGAAAAGGTGAGAATGTGTAAGTTTAAAATTGATATTAAGACTGAGAGGAATATTCACCTTTTGAGATGGTACCACACAACAAAATTAATTTTTAACTTTGCAGGAATGGCTTGTCTACTGATACCAAGAAGATTTCCTTTGCTGAGATGATGACTGACGACACTCAAACTTCTCGTGAAGAGAGATGCTTCCGCTTGTGGATTAATAGTCTTGGTACTGCCACATATGTCAATAATGTTTTTGAGGACCTTAGGAATGGGTGAGATTTCATATTTTCTTCTCCAAGTTATCTGCATGTGGAACCTTCAGTAATGTCTAAAATTTCATTCAGATGGGTTATGTTGGAGGTGCTCGACAAGATTTCGCCAGGATCGGTTAATTGGAAACATGCCAGCAAGCCTCCTATAAAGATGCCCTTTAGAAAAGTTGAGAACTGCAACCAAGTTATCAAGATTGGAAAGCAGTTGAATTTCTCCCTAGTGAATGTAGCTGGCAATGATATCGTGCAAGGAAATAAGAAGCTCATACTAGGTTATTTCCAACTTTTGATTTTCTTTTTCTTATCAACTGAATTATCTTTTCAACATAACCATTTGTATTTTTCAGGCACATTTTGGTCTTTAGGTTGTAGTTCACATGATGTTCTACTGGTTGGTGTTTGTAAAATAACCCTTAGTAGTACATAGATTGGTTGTTGGTGGAGCAGAGAGAAATATATATGGGCCATGCATTGTTTTCGTGAATTCTTTCAGCCACAAAACACGAGGTGAACCTAAGGAAGATTCTTAGTGAAATTTTGGATAAGGGGGAGCATCTTTCAATATTTCTTCATTTTTCTGTTTGTAAATATTCTTCCCTCACTACTTCAGCATATCAGACTTATAAAATCACGTGGGTGAAGACTTGTATTATTTCTTCATCCTTTTTGAACTTCTTCGGGAGTTAAAATAGAATCTTCCTTTTCTAATTGGCCCTAGCTAAACTGGCTTATTTAGTCAATTTGTTCTTCCTCAGGGGGAAAAAATACTTTCTCGGAAATGTCTTTTATCCTGATTGCTTTACAGGTGTTCTTGTTATCCAATTTGCAAATTTTGTCTTTGTTTTTTGCGTTGAATCTAGATGCTCCCATTATGTTGCAGAAGCAGCTGTATTCCTTCACCAGAATACTTAAGTTTTAATGAGTGCTCTCATCTTTTCTTCAAAAAGGAAGTGTTTCTTGACCTATAAACTAGGAGGCATTGACAACTCCTTGTTCTTGGTATCTGCAGCATACTTATGGCAATTGATGAGGTTTACTATGCTCCAGCTCCTGAAGAACCTTAGATATCACGCACAAGGTAAGGAAATAACTGACGCCGACATTTTGAATTGGGCAAACAGAAAAGTTAAGAAGGCAGGTAGATCATCCCAAATGGAGAGCTTTAAGGTAATAAAACCAGACAACACCTCGCATTAGAATCGAAATGATCATAACTCAAAGTTTGAAATTCTCTTATCTCTTTTGTCTTTATTAGGACAAGAACCTTTCGACTGGGATTTTCTTTCTCGAGCTTCTTAGTTCTGTGGAGCCAAGGGTGGTCAACTGGAGTCTTGTCACGAAGGGGGAAACTGGTCAGTCATTCTTATTCTCATTCAATTAGATATTATATAGTTACATTTGCACATTGTATTTTGCCAACTTGAAGGTTGAAGCTGCTATTTTCTTGGTGATAAAAATAATGGAATGGATTACTTGAGAGTTACATTATCCTCCTTCATCGACCGCACTAGTGTGTTTCCTGTGGACCATGGTAATGATATTTCACACTTTATCTGCAGATGAGGATAAGAAGTTAAATGCCACGTATATAATCAGTGTTGCTAGAAAGCTTGGATGTTCCATCTTCTTGTTACCTGAGGACATTATAGAGGTACTTTCACTTTGATATACTTTAGATATGCAGCTCACAATACTTGTCCAGGAAAAAAGTTTTTCACTTTCAGTACTAGTTATGGTTCAGTGCTAATTTTGCTTCTTCTCCTTAGCTGTGTCTCCTGATATGCTATGATATGGTTCTTTATTTAATTGTGCTGGAAAACGATTTGTTGATCATATGACATGACACTACCGTGAAGGTGAATCATTTGTCTCCCCTTCCCTTTTAGTTCTTCATTAGGTTAGTTTGTATGTCTCTGGTGGCAACTGGTTTTAAATACCTCGTTTATATTCTTACAGTGTGCTTAGAACTCTTGGAAGTTCCACGGCACATGATGATACCATTTAAAATGCTTGTTTACAATTTGTTATTAGTTGAGCTTTGATTAAACAGAAGGGCTTCTTTGTTTTTCGCTTCATCATTTAGACAAAGTGGCTGATCTCACTTTGCCTGAAAACTGAAAATTGTCAGCTGATCTTCCTAAGTTTCCCCCACATCATATATGATACGGCTGCTTTGGACTTGCATGTTGAAAAAACTGCTGGTTAGCATTTCTTGATGTTATTTTCACTTTTCCATGAGGACAGGTAAACCAGAAGATGATCCTCACTTTAACAGCGAGCATCATGTATTGGAGCCTGCAGCAACAGGCAGGTGACTCAGAGACCGGTGAATCCACTGATCTAGATGCATCACCAGTGGGTTCTGCAAATGGTGAGAATGACAAGGTTCTGGCCAGTGAGATCTCAGATTTGTCCATCAATGATGCTGCTTCAGATGGCACACCTTCCCAACAACTTGGAAAAGATGAATCTTCTCAAGAGGTTGAAAACACAGGACCATCATCAAATAGCGAAAATGGGGTTACTATTGAGGGATCCCCTTCAACTGAAAATGAAAAGGCCTCGACTCATGTGGAAGGGGGAGGACGTGATACAGAATGATGATAGCTGTGACTGTTATTTTTCTTCTTCTTCTTCTTCTTCATCTTGGTTTTTTTTTCAAAAGAGAAAATCAATTTACAGTTGAGTTTTAATTTACACAATAGGAATTGCTCATTCATTCATACTTGTAAAATGCAGAAGGTGAAGGGGTCCTGCTTGTATCCTGCTCATGTGACGATTTTCTTTACATGACTTCTCTGATCGCACTGAAGCCATATTTGATGCTTCCGGATCAGTTAGAAAATTGAATGTAATTTGTTCCTGCTTTCTCTGTGTATCCCAATATGACAGTTTGACAGTTCCTTTCCACCTGTCTGGGGATGCATCCGTGCTCAGCTTATCTCTTTATGGAACGCCGCTCTGGTTTCATGGCGTACTTAACATGATTGGGAGAAACATTCTTGCAGCTTTCCACAGTTTCCATTTTCAAGCAAGTCTCCAACAGCTTTCAACAGTTTGCAGTTTCAAGCAACGCAGGTAATTGGACACATTAAAGGGCGATACAAGGAAGTCCTATTTGCCCACGTGGTGTGGACAAATCCGTCCGTAAACGCATTTATCAGCAAAATAACTAACAAACGTTGATGTTCACAAAAACCAACTGGTAAATTGGTAACTTGAAATACAAACCATTCGAAATTCAGAGGCCTATGCCTCCTACAGTCTCTGCATGCACGCTCAATTCAATTGTTTTAACAATTCTCTTTGCATGCTTATGCATTTGGAGACATGCAAAGCTGTTCCAGCACTTACATGCACAATAGGTTCCTAACTGGAATAATCAATACACAAATTCGTCGTCAAAATTCGTCCAAAGCAATCCTCGCTCAGGAGATTCAGAAGGGAAATGCAGTTCTCACATTGTAGTCTAAGAAGAGTCAAAGATGTATTAAAAACGTGAACTAAAATATCACTCCTGTTACAAAATTTTCCACTCTACCCAACGTCTTTTATTTATATTGTAGAAAAAAATGATTACAATCTACATTTTGGTTTTCTATTTGTTTGATGTTTGAGGAGAAAGGACTTCATTATGCAAGACAACCATGATCATCGTCGCTTAAAGTTTCAGACCTTTCCTGTTCAGCCACAAGCATGAGTATCTCAAGGCGCTTATCAAAGAGCAATGCACTCTCATCTCTCTTGTCTAGTTCAGCAGCTTCAGCTTCAAGCCACTTCTCACGTAGGTCATCTAGAAGATTGGCTTGATCAGTATTTGCCACAGCTCCAGGGGCACTTGGAACCGTGGTTCGAAGCGAAGAATCCCCAGAGGGGGGTGGCAAAGTCAATAACATTGCACGGAACTCGCGAGTGTCCGCAAATGTCTCAAAGTTACAAGCCATTGTATCTAGACAATACTCTCGCATCTTCAAAACTCCGTACCTACATGTGCAGCATAAATGTCAAACGAGAACTCTCATCCAAGACTCAAGCCTATTTGATTAAACTGAAAACAAAGAACTGAAAATTTAAACATTGAATTATAAGTGCAGAAAATAAATCAGAATATTATTTGATAATAGCTGAATACAGAATATCGAAAACTATGTAACCACATATGGAATGATGAATATTATTGCTAGGTCTTAGACTTAGGTTAATACCACGAAAAACCCTAAACTGATATACTTGTAATAAATTTATTCCAAATTAATTTTTATATCATGAAAAACCCCAAACAAGTAAAAATTCACCATAAACTAATTTTTTTCACCACCAAAAACCTAAATTGATTAATTTGTGACAAATTTACTCTTCGCTAATTTCCATAAAATTTAATTTTTATTTTTTTGATGAGCCATAAAATTTAATAAAGGAACCACCGCCAAATTAATACATATGACAAACGGATTTAAAACCCTCACCTCGGCAAAATCAACGGGGCCTTATTCAATTGGGCCACCGCGGCGGATTTAGCAATAAAATTTAATTAATACCACAAAAAACCACAAATTAATACACATATGACAAATGGAAAGTAAAACTCCAAATTGGCAAACCCATCAACTGTCTCGTGTCATTCAATTCAGCAATTTAGCAATAAAATTTAATGGAAACTAATAAAGGGTAAATTTATCAATAAGTGTACCGATTTAATTTTTTTGGTGATCAAAAAATTAGTTTAGAGTAAATTTGTAATAAGTGTACTATAGGGTTTTTCATGGTATTAACTTTTTAGACTTTTAGCAATGTCATAAGCAAGATTTTAATTCCTTAAAATGTGTATTTTAATCAAAGTAATTAAGTAACACCAACCTTAATTAGCAAAATTAAGAGAGTTTTTTACTTAATTGAATTCTTTAAATCAAGACCAATTATGGTTGTTAAATGTGCTTAATTTTATTGAAGTGCTGAATGTATAAATTTTCAAAACTTATTCAACATATTATTCAACAGCCACCTATTCCAATCAGACAGGAAACTAAACATCCTCTTTCACTAGACAGACAATGAAAACCAGAAAGAGATTTATTCAGCAACTTCACTGTTTAAATAGAAAAAAATGCCCAACTCTAATGAATTTCAAATTTATTAGCAATATTCAGGGATCTAACTAACTAATTGATTTCAGTATCTGTGCCTTGAACACAGCCAAAAGAAAATTGTGCCTTGGCATATATGAAATCATAGAGAGCAAGCGATCAAGAAAATAATAGAATCTGGAGGTATATCCATGCTATACTTACATGTCTGATAGTAACAACCAATGGCACAATTCAGCTGGCGAGGCCATTTCCAAGTGTGGCAGCAATACATCAGCCACAGCACGCCTCAGAGGGAACAATAGGTATCTAGAAGCAGCATCAAACATTTCCTCTGCCTGCAAATTAGTTCAGTGAGTTGCAGCACCACAAAATAGGACCATCTACCTTCAATCATTTAGTACATAGATTACCTCATCTGGATCTACTTCCTTTAAACTATCAGTGTACCTGAACCATCAACGAGCATGTATAAGTTTCACTATGGTGAAACTTGAAGCTGAAAATCAATGAGAGAATAAAATCGTTCAAGTTAAGGTTTCATGCATAGTACTCCTAAAGACAATATGGGGTCCTAACTCTTATCAGTGCACCGAATTGGACTGTGACTAAAATTTGGAGAACTATTGAAACCACTACCATAAACCCAACTCTAAATACAGACTGCATGCAAACAGAGACCACTGAAACATGTTGCCCAACACTTACATATATTCAATCATTTTCTCAAAAATTTCCATGCTTAAGTCATGTTCTTCAAGACATGGAAGTGTAGCTGCAGACGACATATCTTTCTCAGCTTGTAAATCCCTCATATGGGATAATCTTGCTCTAAAATATTCTGACCTTGATGCTAAAACCACCTGATGGCAACGAAAAATCTTTTTATCAACTCTAACACAAACATCTGCAAGATCGTCTACAAAATCATTTATCTTCAATGCACCAATAGAAGCAACTAAGTTATGGACACCATTCTGCATGTTGTGCTCCAACGAAGAATTGGCGAGACAAATCTTAAGAATCCGATTCATGGCAGCAGGAAGGCGATCCTCCTCAGGAAGGGACAAACCCTGTAAGATGAATCGCTTTTGAGAGTTATCTGCATCCCTCAACGACTTGTACTCCGCATACTTTTGGTGGATCAATTCCTTCTCAAGAGTTAATTCCAATGATGCACATTTGCAGACCTTGCAGATCCTAACAAGATCTTCCATGTCCTCTACAGAGATCTCTAGTCTGTCTGAATAGAAAAAGTGAATAAGGCTGTGAAGCGCAGGATATGACAACTTTTCCCTGGAAAATCTGACTTCTCTACGATCTTTCCAATCTGATTCAAACTTTTTCTTGAAGAAGGGTGACCGAGCACTTAAGATGACTCTGTGTGCTTCAATAGGTCTACCATGTATGAAAAATACTACATCCGGAGGAAAATGGTCATAATTTGAAGCCTCAGAAGAACCAATACCTAATCAACAACCATATCAGGCATTAGATGGTTACTTCCTTGTAGGGTACTAAGAGCCACGATAAACTGATAATTATCCAGCTAAAGTACAGAGCAACTAGAACCACCATGCTCAAATAGTTAACTAACGTGATTTCATATAGGTTCTACACCATGAGTCTATAAAGTACAAATACATTAAATGGCACTTTCTCTGTGCAATGAGGAATTTTCTAGGTAAATTCACCAGTAAAGCCAACACCTCTATCTATACAGGACACTTTCAGCACACAGACATCACAGATGACCGATTGATCAAACTCCACTAATTGCAAAATCCCAATAACAGACCAACTCCAAATTCCTACTGTTCCAATGAAATAAAAGTACTTGACAGTGCCTGCTACTTCGACCAGAACCTGGGATTACTCTAAAAACCTTCAATTGCCAAGTCGAGCGTCATTAAGCTCGGCCAAGACTTCAACATAGGTAATGAATCCACTAAAACTCAATTCATAGTCAATAAGAATCGACTCGAGTTCGATCATCAAGTGAATATCTCAACTCACCGACCCAACTATTTTACACCAAAATTATATATCAATTACACTACAAACACTTAAACAAAGTACCTGATCCCGTAAAAAGATTCCCCGATTGCTCCAAGAACGCTCGATTCGCCTCGCAATTCAAGAACGTCTCCCTCAATTCCCCCTGCAGCGGCCCGAGCGGCGGCGGCCTGGCCTCAAAAGCCTTCAGCAGCTTCCTCACCTTCAGGTTGAGCGCCGCGTAGTGGCACCGGTCGCCGTCGAACGTGTGCTCGAAGCAAATCGCGCCGCTCTCGAGCAGCATCCTCGCGGCGTCCAGGTGGCCCGCCAGGCACGCGTAGTAAAGGGCCACGGAGTCCCACTGGTCGCGGGCGTTGACGTTGACGCCGGTCTCGATGAGGTACCGGAGGCGGTCGACGTCGCCGGCGCGGGAGGCCGAGAAGATGTCGCCGTTGGGGACCCTCTTGAGGGCGACGGAGCAGCCGAAGTCGGACGGGTCGAGGTCGATGCCCTCCATGTCGGGGTCGAGCGTCCAAGAAGGGCGCTTTGAAGGCATTCTTCCCTTGCACTCAGGCGACCCAACAATTCAGCGATGATGGAGGGAAATGGGGTGGCTTCAATTATGGAGTTACAGGAAGAATCGAGTGGTGCGAACATGGTGGAGTGAGGGAGGAGGCGTTCATTTTTTCTTGGGTGGATTTCAATGGCGGTGTTCGGGCACGAGGAGGCGGCGGCGGCGGAGGCGGAGGAAGAAGATAGGGGAGGGAGAATTTGGTCTTTTGGGGTTATATAGGTAGGGTTATAAGAGGGATGTGAAGTTCCGGTGTGTAACTGCCATGGCCACTTGAGGCAACGGCATGTCGTATTTCTCTTGTTTTAGTAAGATTTGGAGCCTTCTTTCCCCATCTATTTTCTTCAAGGTGAGTTTTTTAGGTGATCCTGAGCAGTGTGATTCCCACTCGAGAGCTAGGAACTAGATTAGAGAGACCGATTCCTCATTTCTAGAATCGGGGATCAGATCAGACCAGTCCAATTTTGTTGTCAAGTGGGCTAATGAAATTGCTGGTGTGTTCTTTTTCTTTCTAATTTGGTAATATTCACCACTTAACAGAGGGTTAAGTGTAAGGTCATATTGAGAGGTAAAGTACAAAAGTGTTAGGATTTGTTTTCGAGGATGGACAATATAGTAATTGCCCTAGGTTGTAAAATTTTCTTGAGTTAATACCTTAAAAAGCTCTAAACGAGTACACATATAACAAATTTACCACAAACTATTTTTTTTACCATTAAAAACTCCAAATTGGTATATTTTTGACAAATTTACCCCAAACTAGTATACTTGTGGCAAATTTACCTTTTATTAATTTTCATTAGATTTTGACTAAGTTAAATAATATGTGATAATTAACTAGTATATCAATTTGTAATTTTACGCTCCGTTTGTCACAATTTATAATTGTTGTGATTTTTTTGTGGTATTAATCCAATTTAGCAGAGTGTATATATGTCACAAATTTACCAGTTTAGGATTTTTTGCGGTCGAATAAATTAGTTTGGCGGTAAATTTGTTATAAATGTATCAGCTTATGATTTTTTATAGTCAGTCGGGATAAATTTGTCACGAATATACTAGTTTGGGGTTTTTCATAGTAAAAAAAATAGTTTGGGGTAAATTTATCACAAGTATACCAATTTTGGGATTTTTTAGGGTAATAACCCAATTTTCTTAGCATAAATGGCGGTATTTGGTAGGTTAGAAGATGCAATCCCATCCATCAAATCAAAATATGATCAATTATGGTAATCAAGTCACTAAGATAAGAACGGATGCCTTTCCTCTCGTTGTATCCCACCAACCAGTTTTGCTCTCTAGAACTCTGTCTTTCTACGATTCGGGTGAACGAGTGAACGATCGGTCTCAAGAAAGGCTAGGTCGACGCACAGTCTCGATTCCAAATGATCGGCGCATGACACTTGCATCTCACTCTCGCATGCAACAACCATATCAAGAAAAGAAATCTTTTGTATTGACATTAAGGGTGAACTGTATAGAGGCAAACGATCGACAGCAATAACATCCCATGTAATTAGGCAATATGGCACTATACAAAAACCCTATTTCTTAAAAGCACGAAAACCCACGATATGAGCTCTTAATACTAAAGATATCTCCATTCCGCATTGTTGAAAATGGTCGTCAAAAAAGAAGCGGGGCTTTTTTACGACGAACGGATAAGAGACGGTCTCCATTCCCCTCTGGCCGGACTATGTAGAGCACTCTACCTTACCTTTGCACTATTTCTCGTTGCCGGAGTTGATTCGGAGCCGATTAGCCCGAGTTGAAAGGCTCTCTCATCAAACAAATCTGTGAAGAAGGATCATCCGAAAATTGACAGCGGTCCACATGCCTTCACTTCCCATTCCACATAGCCCATTCTCTCATCTCGCCCTCTCTTCTTCTATTGCCACAAGTTCCCACCCAGGTCTCACACTCCTTTTACACTAGCCACCCACATTCTCTCTTTCTAGGAGTCTCGACAGTTCCTTCGCCACTAGGCCCCTCTCCACCACCGCGTACTCCTCCGTGCACTCGATCCTAATCTAAGGATGATGAGAGTATAAATGATAGTGACCACGTCCTCGGGGAGTATACATCAAACCTCGAAGAACAAGATCCATCTCAATTCTCAACTTCCTACCCAAAATCATTGTCCATCTTCCTCGAGATTGCCTTAATCCGTTCTACCTACTATGGCAACACTGGAAGTACGATCATCAGCAGCTTCTTGCAGTTTAAACACCATGTACTTGAAAACAATTTATAATTCATGCTCAGTAGATTTTTTCCACAAAATCTTGAAAAAAAAAAAAGAAAAAGAAAGGATACTCACAAATCTCTTTGGTGCATTATTGTTTTTCTTGCGATTGGAAATTTCTTTTGTCATCTCCCAAAAGTCCACCTAATGCAAAAAACAGAAATATCATCAACCGGTGGCCAACACCACAGGTAAAAAGAACGAAATCTAACCAGTAAATCTTACATTTCTATCATGTGATAAAACAAGGAACTTGAACCTTTCCGAGGGGCATCAAATTTATGAGCACCCTTTACCTGGTTAATTGTGGTAATTATAGAGCAAAGTCGTGCTGCATTTACTTGGAAATAAATACATGGAGAATGAATTACACCCTAACCATTACATAATAAGCACCTCTTGCAAACATCACTTAGAACAGCAAGCCACATATCACCTTAGGGAAAGAAGGAAGGAAGGCAAAAGAAGGCAAAAGAAGGCAAAAACCTGAATTGGTAAATCGTGTAGCAGTAACTCTCTGCCGCTTCCTCACGAGCAACACAAAACTCACTTTTTGGATTTTTAAGCATATGTATTCGGTCTTTGCACGAATACTATCTGCACTCAAACAGTTATTAAACTTCCTGAAGGAACAAGAATCATTAAAAAAATGCACAATGCAAGCGAAAGTGATGATTTCCAGGAATTGATTTTTTTTCTTTCACTCTTTTCCGTGCTTGCTACAACCACATTTCATTTATGGCACAAATATTAAATGTGCACAGATTATACCTTAACAAATTTAAAGCTCGAATTTTTACACACTCAGGCTCAATGCGTGATTTCCATAGTGGCAACTCCTTCGTGAGCGGCATACTCCTCCTTACGTCCAATGAGGATGATGAGAGTATAGATGATAGCCATCCTAAGGTCCAGTTCGGCCCGAGTGACTCCTTTTACTCACCCCTACTTGCTCTCGGCATGATGTGTTTTAGTAATAGCAAATGACTAAGATTTTATACGTACGTTGATGCGCGCGTTGTTTTTAGCTTATACCTCAATTTCCACATTACTTGCGTATGCTTGTTTGTGGGATTCTCAAAAGAAAAGATTGATGCGCTTTGGTCCACTGATGTACGTCATCGCTAATAAAGACAAGGATCGTGCTTATTTTATGCTCTTGGGGCAGGCCTCGGGAACGTCGACACAATCCATAATCATGCTCCGGTGCCGGATTTCTAACAAACCTAGAATTTGATTTGTCGCTTGCGTGACATTTTTATATTGAGTAAGATGAAATTGTCGAAAAAGGGAGAAAAAGAATGGGGCATAGTTCATTTTTTAGTCTTGAAAGTATTGGATAACGCTCAAATAATTTGTAGTGCGATTGAACTGCTGTATTATTCATGAGGAAAATGTTCACATATCGCTCGATTGTTTAAAGTTTTGAACCCATAGTCCAGAAACAAGGACCATGAGATTTATAATTCTACGCCCAATATCTCTCTATCTGAGCTTTCTTCCCGTCATTGCATTGCATCCCATCGTGACTTTTAACATAATAGTGAAACTCATTGGAAAAATTAGATGGAGAGAACAGAAAGAAAGAAAAATAATTAAATGTGCTTTCGAGAAGTATTACCTATTTGAAGTAAATGGTTTCATTCAAATCTATAATTCTTCCATTTTTAATATATCTTGAAAAGTATTTCAACTTTTAGTTAATCCAACTCGTGCTGCGGGGACAATTGTTAATATCCTCACTAGTGATATGAATACACAATAAAGAACAAAATTGTATCAACATATATGGTAAAGAGAACATTTCAAGATGTGAAATCCTTTTAGGAAATTTATAGTACGATCCAAATTTTAATGGTAAAAGATGTGAGCGATCATATAGTATTCTATTTTTGATAATTCTATCCTAAACCTTTTAATTGTGCCAATTAAATTTTATATCTTTTCATATTTTGCCAATTGATTTCCTTCGGTCAATTTTTGTTAGAAATTACTAACATGAATATCAATCATCCTATATAGCATAGCTAACATTGACGTAAACAATTTATAATATTTCTTTTAATTTTTTTTACTTTGATTTTTCTTCTTTACTTTCTTTCTTTTTCCCCCTCCATCGAGCCTCGTCGATGGTCGGTGAGGCCCACAAAAGGAAAAAAAGAAAAAAAAAGAAAAGCAATAAATAAATATTAAAATATTATTAAAAGCAACAACCGTGCCATGTAGGCCGGTCAGCGTTTATTTTAGGGAATTCCAGCCGAAATTGGCCTAACACACTTAATAGGTAAACACATAAAAATGCTTAAGATTTAATTGATATAATTAAAAGGTTTATGATTATATTGGCAAAAGTGGAATAGCTTTAGAATTTTTTGAATAATTTTTTCCAATATTTGTGTATTCACACTTGCCCATGTACACAACATATGTAAAATAAGTAATAATGCTTAGAAAAAGAAAAGAAAAAAAACAAAGATTGATATCTCCTTAAAGTATGAGTTACTCTTTATTTTATATAACAATAAAGAGTAGGAATTCAAAGCGGAGATGCTGGAATCTGATTTAACATCTATATATAAAAACCTTGATCGGCGTTGGAGGAGGAACAAAATATTACAATCCTACATTGATGATTAAGAGAAAAAGGAAATCGGAAAAACGAAAGTCAAAGAACAACTTGCTCTCGAGCGCAATGCAAGCCGTGTAATTTTGAAACCAAATCGCTTTCACTCTCGGACACGGTCTACAAAGAACAACATTTCCCCAAAACCCCACCATCCTTATCTCTCTCTCTCTCTCTCTCTCTCTCTCTCCATCCGTTCACTCCATTCTGTCTAATTCCATAAATTAATAATACCCACAAATTCAATCACGTTAAATAGTTTACAGTTGTTGCGAACTGACCCCCTAAACCTTGTTAAAGGGCAAAGAAATTAAGGTTAAACACTGCCGTAAACGCAAGAAATGTCACCCTTGCTCCATGAAGTCAAACATATTGACTTTGAAGCACGACACGGCTAGGGTTAGGTCTAGTTTGTTCTCTTTTCTGCTTTATGTGAGGTTTTCCTATCTTTTGTGAACGTCTATAAGCGTTTAGTCGGCGATAAACACTATTCATCTCGATACAGCTATCACTTACTTTGAAGCCATTTACTGAATGGGTCCATGCAAAAAAAAAAAAAGAAATAATAATATAGTAAAAGTGGGATTTTCTCAAAATATTAGGGTTGGATGTATCTCTGCCGCCCCCCCCCCCTTCCCTTTCTCCCCTTTCTCTTCTCCATGAGATGACAAAGCTCTCGTTTTCCTTTTCCTTCTTTCTAAAATACTGATAAAATGTGGGTTCTGGTACGAACAACAACATATTTATATTGCAAAAACACAAGTTGCTTACCCATTTCATTAATGGTTTTTTATTTATTATTATTGGCTTTGTACTATGATTCCCCATTGTTTTCATACATTCACGGGTCGTGCTGCTTACCAACTAGGACAATAAAAGAACAAAAAAGCGCAGAAAAACAGCGTATTGCATTATTCGTGTTGTGATGGTGGTTAATCACAACAAATAGGTTAGAACATGAAAGTGGCCCCTGCTTTTGTAATGCTCCTTATGTGTTTATCCCATCAGCCTGTCTGCTTCTATACCAACCAACAGTGTAGGACATGTATGTACTATATAAGACCAAACTAACATAGAAGTTTAGAACAATCCCAAAAAATATGTGACTAAAAATGAAGATTGAAGACAGCTATCGATATGTTGGCATGGTTTTTGTATTTTGTTTGATATGGTATTGAAACCTATAAATGCACAAAATACTCGAAATTATCTATATTTTCTCTTTCTTGGAACGAAAATGAAGATATGCCTAATTAATGTTAGCACAATTTCTTTCAAAAATATAAGCACTGTCCGAAAGACAAGAAAGAGTAATTGATCGGTAACAAACAACACTCTTTGTTACTAACTCTTTTGATTGGGCATATTAATAAAATAAAATAAAAATCACCATGCTGTGCTTATATATCACAAAACAAAATTAGGGTTTTCCGTTTCCATCATCATACGGATAGAGAGAGAGAGAGAGAGAGAGAGAGAGAGAGAGAGAGAGAGAGAGAGAGAGAGAGAATTGAAACGTTATTTCATTGCCACCAAAATGACTTGAAGATCTAACTAAAAGCTTATTCAACAGTAGTTTTACTGTATACAAATGTTGGCACCAATCCCGTCACTCTATTCGATAGTCAAAAAGAAACATGTAAAGGAAGGAACAAACAAAACAAAAAAAAAAAAAGGAAAAGGAAAAATACAGAGAAAAGGAAACAAGGTTTCTCAAGAGAATTCGGCAGAGAGAAAAGAGAAAAATAAAAGAAAAATTGCCTGGCCTTTCCATGTACGCCGTTGCGAACACATTGAATTTTTCACGGAAAAATCAAAGTCCCTTCTCTGCAAACAATCGATCCCACGCTGAACTTCTTTCCGCCAGCGACAACAAGCTCAATCAAACTTCATATGGTGATGATACTGTACAAAGTGAGCATGCGTTGATGACGATGCAATACATCTTCTTTCTCTTCTTCATAGCTTCGGCGCTGCTGCTGCTGCTGCTGCTTCTTCTTCTTGTTCTTCTTCTTCCAGCCAGAACACGCGAAAAGACACCCTAAGGAGAGAGTGAGAATCAAAGCGAGAAACAAAAGATGTATATATAAAGGGTATATATAAAGGGAGAGAGAGGGACTGTTCCCAAGAAGATGACGAGGGTTTCCTGTTAATGTTGCTTTCACGAGGGTGTCTTGAGTAATTTAATCTTTGTTTTCTTAGCCTAAATCAAAAGGGAAATTATTTAATTATATTTTGTCTAAGTGTGGGCCAAGAATAGAACAGGCCGTTCTTGTTTCGCACGTTGGGGTCGTTCTGTGTCTAAGAGTCCATGATTTCAGGGCCCTTCGGTGTCCCTAATGACCCTTTTTTTCTTGCGACTAGTTTAACCTTTTCGCAACATTTCTAGATGCCTCGATATGAGGGAACGAATCATATCTTGATTAGAAATAAATTACCAATTCATCCGTGCTTTTTTGGGACGTGCTTATTAGAAATAATATGAGCAATTAATTAACGTTGAAATTATAAGAACGAGACTCGTTGACCGGCGATAATGACATAATAATGTCAAAAAATTGAATATTTGAATTTAAATCAATGCCTACTAAGTATGATGGAAACATTTTTATCGAAGAGAAAATCGCAAATGGTAAATGAGAAAAGATTGAGAAAACCTTTCATGTGCTTCCACATGAAACATAACTCGACATATGAGAATCACATTCTCAATGAACTAATAAGATGATGGAATTGGCAAATTTGAAAAGGAATAACGAAAGGAAACAATGTTAATTATATTGACATTTTCTTAAGGAAAAAGAATGAGTAAAAATTAAACAAGTTAGGTAAGAGTGTATCGCGTCCTTGCGCTAGATCTATAAATTTGTCTTGATGTCCATGACAGAGACTGATGTATCTCACATTATATGTCTATTTTTTTTCTTGATTTAGTTGGATTATTCAAATTCATTCTCCTAAATAAAGTTAGATGGATTTAGTAAAAATGTATGACTCAAAAAGTTGTCAGACTAATTAGGTGGGGGGCAATTTCCAATCAATCGCCGAAACGAGTCTTGGGCTCTTCCTGATTTCGTCCGTCATGGGGCGATCATGCTTGCATAACAAGCGTTGACTTGAGAATCGGACCATAGTCAAAACAGTGTCGTGGCTCTTTTTAGAGAGAGAGAGAGAGAGAGAGAGAGAGAGAGAGGGGTTAGGTTAGGTGATTGCCCCAGCTGGACCGGAACGCAAGGAGGCAAGACGCGGACACCTCCTTCGAGGTAATGCCCAAGACGTCATTAGCGCCACCAAACCTGTTCAATTATTTTCTCGGGTTTCGTCGCCTAATTGCCTTTGTCCTAATTTGTCTTGTCCTCGTCCCCGACATCTCGCTCTTCGTTTCTCCTAAATTCCTAATTCACTAATCAACCAAATCGAAAGAGAAGAAAATGAGAGAAACAGTAAAGTTATCATCACACGTAATTTCATGATTTTCAAATTCAAAACGCTTTAGCGAATAAATAACTCTCCCCGAGTCTTTTCTGTTGCTAATTCCATTATCCTCGCAGATGCGAGGTTGTTGACTAGTTCCGAGGCTTGGCTTCGGGCATCTTGTCGATTGCCTCACCGGCAAAGGAACAGCGCCCCGCATCATCCGTAGTATCCGGAGCCGCAGCAACCGAAACGGCAATAACCCTCCTCCTCCGCAGCCGCCACGTCCCGGATGACCGCCTCGGCCTGGATAGCCTCCGTAGCCGCCGCGGCCCTCGTAACTACGATAACCATCACTGCCCGGGTATCCTCCATATCCACCGACGAGGTATCTGCTGCATCCGCTGCCTGGGTATCTAGATGATGGTATTCATCTCGTTAGGGCACTTAGCTGCGAGATTAAGAACAATGTGCCTACAAACAATGAAATGGATGAATGTTGATTAAGTATTAGCAACTATGGGTCAGTTTTGGATGACAAAGAATTACTTGATTGACGGAAAGCGTTGTTCAGGGATTGAAAACACCAAACTTAGATTGGAAAAAAATAAATTTTCCATCTTTCAATTTCCCCTTCTGGGAAGGAATTATTTTCTCTGATTTATTGTTGGACGTCCAAGTAAAAAAGAATTAGTCCCTCTCTATCTATTACATGTCTTCTCGGCTTTCTAACTCTCACTAGTTTTCTTTTTTTGATCATTCTCATCAGTTTTCTTCACCAATCTTATCTACCATCTCTTTAATATTCTTCTTTAATACTCATGTTGCTCTAGTATTTTATAAATACGATTTCATTATTCCTTTCTTAATGTCTTTGTAAACTCTTGTTACTTTGACGCATTGCAGAATTAACAAAGAGACATCGATTCCAGCTTGTAGTCATTTTCAACATACAAGCTGTTTTTAATGGATTCCGTGTATTTCCAAGTACCATAATTTTTTTTTTTTATCATCTAGTTTCAACACAAACAAACATTGAAAAATGATTTGCTTCTCCTAGAATTGAATTTCCTAACAACGTTTGCCAACAATAAAATTGTTTGAGTAGGGAAAATTGTCGAGAAAGTCCTAAACCTATTGCACTTTTGTCAATTCAATCACAAATCTTTTCATTTTACTTTTTTTTTGGCCAAAAAATTGTATTCATTGCTTAAAATGATACATATGAACAAGTTTGTAATCTTCATAACAAAGCAAATCCAACTAGAGCAAGAATATTGTAAAGTAAAGTCAAATCCAAAAAACAATGAGAATCAATAGAACTAGTAAATTTAAAGCACACATTCACTCCACAAGAATGGATCTGTCAAGCAAAATAATCAGCGGCCAATCGCTAGATCTTGTGTCTTTGTTAGTGATAAACACATGCTAAAAATTTCTTCTCCAATAATTACGGTGTTATTGCACCTGTTTAAGTTTCCTCTACACCATGGCCATACGAAGACAGCCAAAATAAGTTCAACAAACACAAATTTAACATGTGGATGAGCAAAATTTTGTAATTCAACGAAACACCAAAACTTTTGCGATTATCACTAAAGTTGGAGGTAGAAAACCCACACACAAACTGAACAAAGGGGTATCGAATCTTCAATAGTATATTCATTGAACTCCCAAATCTAGATTGGGAGAGGACAACACCTAGATTTAGAACTAGAGCGGGAGAGTTCAAACTCTCAAGTCAAAAACTAAATCAAGAGAAGAAAGCTCCCAAATCTAAATCAAGAGAGAAAAAAGCAAGAAAAGAACTATAAAATGCAAACAAAATCGACAAAAAAGGGGAGGGAAGGACGAGACTAACTCAAATTCTCCTCCAGGGCTGAGGGTTGAAGATGGCGATGGAGAGAAAAGAGAGAGGGAGAGAGAAGACTTTTTGGCTCCTAAGGATGTTGGTGTAGGTAGGGTTAATTTTGCTAATTGAGTCCTAAACATTTTCAAATTTTGCCAATTAAGTCAATCTAGTTAATTTTAGTTAGAAATCGCTAACATTGTTGCCAGCAATCCTATGTGGTACAACCAAAATTGCCTTTGACAAATTTGTAGAAGCTCCTTGATACTATTTATGCGGACTAGTTAATCACCAGAAAACATCATTGTAACTTTACAATCGTTCATAAGACTTTTCGGTTGTTCCTTGAAATAGGAAAATATATTGCATATTCTTAGACCAAATGCCTTCTCATCCTTTGATCATGTGAGACTTTGGGATTCACATAATCAACGCTTGAGATGATATTGATCTTGAAATATTTTTTCGGTTGTTTGTTGGTGTAGCAATGATAAGAGTAACAAAATTCTTGTAAATGTCATAGTCCTAGTTGGCGAATTACGATGGGGCCTAAAATTTTATCAAGGCCAGCAGGGTTGACACAAAAACATAATGTGTCCTGACTTGATTAATGACCAAAGATCTATATTAACGTATTTAATCTGTCTTGATGTATAATTTCCATTACCTCTTACCATTGGCAACTGGAAATTCTTACATTAACAAGAGTCCTAGTAATGTCATTAATTGTTTTTGGCCATACATCAATGTAAATAATTGGAGGACTAGATTCTTAACAAAATGGCACGCAAAAGTCCCATTGTGAGCAATCCAAGATATATTCATACGCATGTTGATAAGAAGGTTAATGCATCAATGCATTAATCCAAGACAGATTTGGCTAAGACATAAAGATTAAACAAAAAAATACATCCTCAGTCCTTACCTCCATACTTTCTAACTTATTACGGGAACCAAAATGAAAATGCACCGATTCTTCAACTCATAGTTTAAGGGAACTGCCTGCACGGATCTACTTTTGAGCAGCCTCTGCTAGAAGGGTTCCACGGCGATGGTAACACTGAGCTTCCGGTCGGTCGAGGCATTGACACGTTCTTGCTAGCTCCATCGCGTGGCTCCCTCCTAGGAGGAGAGCCTTTTCCGCAATGATTTACCTTTGAGCACACTTTCGCCCATGACGGAGGAAGCGGCGGGGCATTTTGGGCGGGAGCACCCCTTGCCAGCGCTTGTGAGCGGAGGAGGAGAGTCATTTCGCAAAGACTTATCTTCAAGCACCCTCTGTCATTAGCACGTGCTCTTGCAAATGTCGGTATGATTCTCGCTCGTGCGCTGCAAATCACGAGGCAGAGGGCAGCCGTGAAGACGATGATGAAGCTATTGCCTTTTTTCACTGTTGATTTGATGGTTTCGAGAGAGGCTGGGGACTGTTTAAGTATTCGTGTATGTGTAATCTTTGTTTGAATATCCATACCCATTTTCCTTGTTTACGCGTCATCAAGTAATTGCAGTATCTTTTCATGTAGAAATTTTGATAAGGTATTTTCTTTAAACAATGGTGAGGATTCTGCGTGGAGTAACCATAACGATAGGGGCCTTCTCGTTGTGATTAACTCGTAACCGATAGATTGTTGTTTTTCTTATGGGAACTTATCATCGTGCGGTTCCTAAAGATTGTGACTGTCTGTTAGCATTCAAGCATTAGAAAATGGAAGGTAATACAACATTCAAGCATAATACAGCTGATATAAGTGTGAGAACTACTGATTCTCCGAAACTTCCTTATTCCCCCAAAAATATTCTAAAAGTAGGAAAATCAGCTCTCGTCGCGTTGTTATCTTGTTAGCAAAAAATAAATGCTTTACAATATGACCAGAAATTTATAGACTAGAGATCTCTTGCGTATATTCATGAATTAGGGTTATTGATTTCGTCTCATATTTTATAAGTTAGTGCATTTGTGTTACGAAATCGCACATCGATTCTAAAAAAATAATGTTCACAAACACTTCACCATGCAGAATATAATAATAAATTAACAGAATCAGATGAACACACTGAAAATTTGTTATCGAAGTTCACCCAAACCTGGGCTACGTCTCCGCGCAGAGGCACTCTGCGAATCCACTAGATTTCGAAAAAAAGTTGGAATACAATGACGATCTTTTCTTAAGATCGAGCACAAAGAGATTGAGAACCCTCATAAAATAAATAAATAAATAAATAAAAAACTCACTTTTTTCTTCTCTCTTTTTCTTGCCTCTCTAATTTCTTTTTTAGCGTCTTGACGGTTAGGTCTTGCCATCACTAATATAAAGATACCACTTTTAACCTAAAAAGCAAATATGATGGAAAAGACAAAAAAGCCCCTAAAAAAAATATTTTGCTTCATCTATAACAATTTGTTCTTGTTAAAATTGTTTTTGAGTGACAATCATTTTTGTGATTTTTTGCCTTCAAATTAGAGAAAAGTAATTGTTGATACCTAAATTTTTACTATCATCTATTAGTGAACAGATCCTTTTGGAGCTAAATTTCTTAGATTTTGACTAGATTTTGGGTCAGCTAAATTAAGAACCTTATAGTATGTTGAAAGGGTTTTCTGTGGATCGTAAGTTTGCTTGAAACCGAGTTCGATGGATGAAGTTATAGTTCAAACAAATTTAACTCATGAACTATGCATAATGGACAACAATGAGTGCCTGCCATGAGTGAGCTTTTCATTGATTACACTTCCCGAGGACATGGTCGTCTTCACATGCAAGTCCATGATCGAGAGCCACACTTGCCAAATCCACGTAATGGAACCATACATAGGAATGAAGCAAGCATTATGAAAGTTCGAGCTTTAAATCCTAATTTGTGACAACATAATATGTGCACGTTTAAGGTTGTGCCGTAAATGTAATGTGCTTTTAATTGTACAAATCATGCAAATAAGTAAGAGCCATGAACAGTACCTTGAAACCCGAAGTGTTTTTCTAATTATACTAATCGCTTGCATTTGCATTTTTTTTAATGCTTCAGAATGAACTCGTCTTCCTTTAGCAAGTTTAAGAAAACTTGAGCGTAGGCCATATTTTTAGAGGTGTGCACGGATCGAAAGTGTCTTCTTACACTTTTCGAGAAAGTGAATTTTTGCGTGACAAGCGAAGAAGTAAAAAAAAATATGGTGAGAATGTTAAATTGGGCGACTTCCTTAACGCCTTTTTTTCATTCCTTTTCCCAATTTAGTCCGTGCTCTCATAATTCCATCTCTTCTCTCTTCTACATGACTGCCACAGGTTATTACGATAAGGATATGGAAAAATCTGCCACCCTTGGAAAAAGAAAGTTTGAATATGTCACGTATGTATGAAGAGTTAACATTTGTTGTGTTAGATCTCATTGAAAATATTTGCATCACGTCAGGTAAATAATCGAAGCTTCTATTCGTCTAATCAAATGAATTGTCGAATATAGAGCACAAATTCGGATATATGTCAATTCTAAGTTGTTGCATCCAATTGAAGAGTTATCACATTGTGTGTGTCTATCATAATGATAGTTTAGGGTGTTTTGAAAGTACATCATTTTATGGAACGAATATTTGAAGTTGGGTGTATGTGTTGTATAGTAGCAAGTGATACATTTCACGGCTGAATTTCTTTGTTTTCAGCTAGATTTTGGGTTGGCCAGGTTAAGGATTTTATATCATGTCGAAAGGGCTTTCTATAACTGTAAGTTCGCTTAAAACTGAGTTCAGTGGATAAAGTTATGGCACGAAAAAAAAAAATCAACTCACAAATTGCACATAATAGACAACAATGGGTGTATGTTACAGACGGGCATTTAATTGGCTCGTGGGTGTAATTTTGTCTACAAATAGACGATAAAATAACGAGAGGGAGGACCAAAGTGATAGCTAGCAATTTAGTTCACTTCCCGAGGAAATGGTCGTCCTCACAGGCAAGTCTGTGTTCGAAAGCCACACTTGCCAAGTTTACGTACTTGGATCATACATAGGACTAAAGTGAGCGTTATGAAACTTCAAGCTTTAAATTCTATTTTGTGAGGATATAATCTATATACATTTAAAGTTTGTGCCATAAGGGTGTCTTTTTTTTTAGCATTTGTGAAATCCTTCGGAGCCCTAAAGCTCCTTGGCAAATGCAAATGATGTTTGGCGAAATTTTTCGAGTACTTTGGAGAAATGCAATTGCATGTCCAAAACTCTCTAAAAGTCTTCAGCCCAAGATAGATGAGGAGGTACTTTGGAATGATGTATTTCCGAGATGCAACTATAATTTCTTTTCTTCCAACTTTGCATTGCTCAACTTTCATAGATCCATAAATGTTCACAAAAACCCTTACTTTGCCTCAACCTCTAGTGAGTAACCAACAAGCGGTTGGCATGCGGCCAATGTGCCATTGGCGAGCCAGCTGAATTTTACCGTTAGATAATTTGAGATTTTTTATTAAAAAAATTAGTAAAAATCTGTTACTTTTTTTTTTTTTTTTTTTGGTCGAAATTGCATCTGATTTCATTTACTTGGATAAGTTCGAATTACATTAAAAACATCAGCAGTAAGTAAATCTAGTAAGGCTATCGGGGGATATTTTACCCAGTTTCGGGGAAGGATTTGTTTCCGATGGGCTTTTGCAACCCAGTCCACAGGCTTGTTCGCTTCTCTGCTACAGTGGGCCAAAGTGAGGCCCGGAAATTTTTCCATTCTTTCGCGGATCCGGTCCACCAGCCCTGCCACTTGCCAACTTGGTTTTGTCTTTTGCTGAACAGCTTGCACGAGCAGGAGGGAGTCAGATTGTACTTGCATTGTTTCGGTCGGTCGGCTTGATAGATATTCTAGGGTTTCCCAGAGGGCTTGAGCTTCAGCTTGTTCTGCTGAAGAGGCTTCAATTGATTTCGAAAATCCGTCAACCAGGCATCCCCGCGAGTCACGGCAGATGCAGGCGATGGCCCCTTCGAACTCGAGCTGTCCTCTGTTTGGCCGAAAAGCTGGGATGGTTTGTCGCTGCAACTCCAGATCTGGTGGCTCTCGCTCGTGCCCGATAGAGGAGGTGCTGAAATCACTGTGGTTCGCCGACCCGCCCGGGTCTTCCTCGTGGGCTTGGATGAGTCGGTTTTTGCCCGTTGCCCTTTTCTCCTCCAGTTCAGCAGCGTGATCGGAGAATACGTTTGCTACCCCTTTCCCTCCTGCCTTGTACATGGACACTGCTCTGTTTACCCCGAACGCTGGTTCGTTCCAGCTCTTTCTGGTTGCTGTTTGTCCAGAATCCGCCAGATCTGGTGATAAAGTTTCCTCGTCGCTGGGGTAAGCTTCTAATTCTTGGCTGTTCATGGTCCCTTCGGATGCTACCGCAGGAGGTTGAGTGACCTCTTTTCGTGTTTTCTCCAGCTCGACTCTTCTTCCGAATCTTCCATTTGAAGGTTCTGCGAACCATTCCTCCGGAGATGGTGTGATTCTTTGCTGTTCGTTATCTCTGTACCTTTCCGGAGGATTGTCGGTTGTTCCATCTCCACGAATTTCATCTCTGTTCTCCACCGCAGCTCGACTTGCTCTGTACCCGATCACGTGACTCCTCTCCAGATCTAATTTGTCGACTCCGTCCCCGACAAAAGAAGCATCTATATTGATGCTCAGTGTGTTTGTTGGTGGTGGAATCCATCTGTGCTTATAGGTATTGTTCTTTTTTGCTTCTGATGGCTTGCTGTTGCAGCTCGTGTAGTTCTCATGTAGAGCTATGGCTTTGGACAGGGTCTGATACGGAGACAGGGGATGGTGTTCAAACACAAATCGATTTCTATCCTTCCAAATGCACCATAATACCGTGGCAATCAGGTTGAAATCTTGAGCTTTACTTGGATTCTCTCTGTTCGAGTATAGCCATTCCTCTATTCTTGTTAACCCAATCCTGGAAATTTGGATGTGCAGAGGGCTCAATCGCCATAATTCTATGGTCCAGGGGCAGAGCAGTAGTGCATGTTCTGTAGTTTCGACTTCCTTTTTTGCAGATTGGGCATATAAGATCAGGTACAATTCTCCTCTTGTGGAGGTTTTCCACAGTTGGTAGAGCATTCTGACACGCGTTCCATAGGAATTGTTTTACTCTAGGAAGCGAATTTGATTTCCATATGAGATTCCAGAGATCTGGCTTTGTTTGATGAGAGGAGGATGCTGATGTGTTTGTTGGGTTAGCTATTTGATTTCTGCAATAGATATACCCGCTTTTAACTGAATAATCCCCTGATTTGTTGCTGATCCATACCATCTTGTCTGCTGTAGACGGTAATCCTATAGGGGTTTCTAGGATTTCCTTGACTCTGTTGTCATCGAACAAAGATCTTAGTATTTCCACATCCCATTTTCCTTCTCGTTCTTTGTATTAGAGCTGCCACTTTTTCTGGCTCATTTCTTGATGCTGGCCCTCCAATAATTCCGCTTTCCAACCATTTATCTCCTCGGATTGATATAGTTTGTCTGTTGCCCACATCCCACATCACTTGAGGAGCTATCAAGTCTCTTCCCACTATGATACTTTGCCATCCCCACGACGGTCTAGATCCTTTTCCCGCGTTCCAAAAATCACTTTGTGGGTAGTATAGTCCCTTTAGAAGTTGACTTAGGAGTGAGGAAGGTTGTTGGGATATCCTCCAAGCTTGCTTACTCAACATCGCCTTATTGAAGGATAATAGATCTTTGAATCCGAGCCCACCTTCTTCCTTTCTGAGTTTTAGGTGCTCCCATTTTTTCCAATGAATTCCAGCAGCCTTGTTGCCACTCCGCCACCAAAAGTTTGCTATTTTCTTCTCAATGGCCTTGCAAATTGAGACGGGGAGTTTGAAGATGGACATAGCATATTGTGGGATTGCCTGCACAACAGACTTGATCAATATTTCCTTCCTTGGTTTTGACAACAAGTTTTCTTTCCAACTCTCCAATTTCATGTTTACTCTTGCAAGTATCCATGCAAATACATCTTTTTTCGAACCTCCCCAATATGAGGGCATCCCTAAATATTTTCCTGTTTTGTCTATTTCTTGAACTCTTAGCATCTCCGCCATGTTCCTTCTCAAAATCGTGGGGCAGCCTTTGCTGAAATGGATACCTGACTTGTTGAGATTAATGGCCTGCCCTGTGGCAAAGCAGTATTGGTGTAGGATAGCTGCCAAATTCTGACATTCCACAACAGTACCGTGAAGGAAAAATATCGAATCATCCGCGAATAGTAGGTGCGAAAGAATTGGGCAGCATATGTTGAGCTGAATTCCTCGTAGAGTGCCATTAAAAATTGCTTGTTTCATCTGGAGGGAAAGAACATTGGCCACTAGAATGAATAGATATGGGGAGAGTGGGTCACCTTGTCGTAGTCCTCTTGATGGCATGAAAAAAGGTAGGGATTCCCCGTTGAAGTTTATGCTAAACGACACCGTAGATACACATTGCATCACCCATCTAACCCATTGATCACAAAACCCCATCTTCTTTAAGCTTGCTTGTAAGAAATCCCATTCGATTCGGTCGTATACTTTTTGCATATCAAGCTTAAGTACTGCCTGAAATTTACTCTTCCTCTCCCGAGTTCGCAGCTTATGAAGCACCTCCTGTACTATCAAAATATTGTCTTGGATTTGTCTGCCCCCCACAAAGGCACTTTGTTCATCGGCAATAATGCTGGGAAGTAAGGGTTTCAGTCTATTGGTCATCACTTTGGAAATGATTTTGTAAATGAAATTACATAGGCTGATGGGTCGGAATTGTTCTAACTTTTATGGGTTTTTAACTTTGGGAATGAGGGTGATGAGGGTTCTGTTTAGGTCTGGGTCTAAGTGTCCTGTTTCAAAAAAAATTTGAACTTCACTGAAAATCCCTTGACTTAGATCTGGCCAATGATTTCTGTAGAACAACCCATTCAGTCCGTCCGGTCCTGGAGCCTTATTAGCTCCTAATTGTTGCATTGCCTCTGTTATCTCCTCTATTGTGACAGATTTCACCAATCTTCGATTCATTCTTTCATCTACTAAGATTGGAATTTGTTGTATGACAGGTTGATAGTCACGAGCCCCCATTGACAAATAAAGGTTCTTGAAGAAAGTTTCTGTCATTTCTTTCAAAGGTTGATCCTCCTTCACCCACTCACCGTTGGCATCCTTGAGTAAGGTAATTCTATTTCTGTTTCTTCTCTGAATGGTTGTTGCATGAAAAAATTTTGTATTTCTGTCTCCCCATTTTAACCAGCTTATTCTTGATCGCATTCCCCGGTACATCTCCTCTTGCCGCCATAACTTTTCAATCTCCTGATTTATACTCTTTGCTGCCTCGCATTCATTATAACCTTCAGTAGCATTTGTAAGGCTTTGTAAATCACTTTTCAGCTCATCTATTCTCCGTTTGGCATTCTGAAATTTATTTTTACTCCACTGTGCCAGTTGATTTGCCACCTTCTGCAGTTTTTGAGCCATGTTCAACCCTTGAGATTCCCCTTCAGCCCAGCCCTTTCTAACTATCAGTCCGCTTTCTTCCTCTTCAGCCCAGAATGCTTCATAGCGAAAAATCCTCCTCTTCTTTGCTCTCCTCGTCTGTAAACTAATTAGAATTGGGCTGTGATCATACCCTATAGCTGGTAGTGCAATGCTTTCTGCATTAGGATAGGTTAATCTCCATTCGAGATTGCATAAGCCCCTGTCTAGTCTCTCCTTAACAAATTGATCTCATGTTCGGTTGTTGGTCCAGGTGAAAGCACAGCCTTTGGATTCCAAGTCCATTAATGAACATTTCTCAAGAAAATCCCTGAAGGCTGTCAACCGATAATTTTCCGCTCGTTTGCCACCCACTTTTTCCCAATGATATAAGACTTCATTGAAGTCTCCCAAGCACAGCCATGGTAAGTGATGATGCGTATTTGTTCTATAAAGATCCTCCCATAGTAGTATTCGTTCTCGGAAATCATTAGGAGCATGTATGAAGGTGATTTGCATTTGCTGTTTGTTTTCTATTACTTGACATAGAACACTTATCTGGTTGTTGGAAAATGATTCGACTGATATCTCAACTTGGTCATCCCAAAACACAGCCAAGCCCCCTGCTATTCCTTCAGGGTTCACGACAAAACACTGCTGAAACCTCAACCTCCTCCTTAACCGTTGTACTTTTTTCTCCCGATTCTTTGTCTCCATTAAAAATAAAACACTGGGCATTTCTTGAGTCACTAGGACTCGTAGCGCCTGAATTGTCAGGGGTGTGCCCAACCCCTGACAATTCCAACTTAATAGTTTCATGGCTTTGTTGGTGGCTTATTAGGGCTAGCCACCAAAGCCCACTGACCTGTCTTCTTCATTTCCTCAATCGGGGTCTCTATCAGCTGAGTAGTGTCAATCTCCAGTGTTCTGGAACTTTGCGCGCCGTAAGGGCAGAAGCGCTTGCCTTTTTTTGCTGATTGGTACTTAGGGCCTTTAGATTTATGCCTCGATCAGCCTTTTCTCCCCTGATTCAGCCTCAATCATTGCTCTTTCTTCCTCCTTTTGCTGTTCTTCATATAAGACCATAGCTGATGCTTCATCAATACAGCAGCTCCCTCTCTTTTTTGGGCTATTGTCCCCCACGAGTTGTATTGCTAACTGCTGAGTGATTGAACTGGTTGCCTTCTAAGTTATCTGTTCTGCTTTTTTCTGTACCCTTACATTGTTTAAGTGCTGATCTTGCTGCTGGTTTTCGTTCTCTGAGACAGAATGCATAGGAGTCTCTGGCACGCTTTCTGTGTCATCGAGGACCGGTGCATGTTTGCCATAAAAGATTTTCCCATACGGGCTTAATTCTTGCACATCCGCTCGAAGCCAATGCCCATATCTTCCTGGTAAGTCATCCGGCAGCCCTGATTTCTCGTATGGGATTTCCTTGCATGCAGTAGCATAATGCCCCATTCTTCCACATGAGTAACAATAATGCGGTAATCGCTCATATTTGCACTCTACCCATACTTTCTTATTTTCCAAATTCACAAGTAATCCCGTTTTTAACGGGTTTTCCAGATTTAGTATCACCCTGGCTTTTCCCATTTTATAGTGGCTATTGCCTCTTGCTTCCAATTTCACCTCAATAACTTCCCCCAATTTTGAAGCTATTTCTCCGATGACTTCTTTAGTGACTCTCCCAAACGGCAAGCCATAGAACTTGACCCAAAAAGCACAGTTATTGAAGTCATAGCAGATGTCCGGGGTATCTGGGTCACATTCTTTTAATACTAGTAAATTATTGGAGAAGCACCATGGCCCTGTATCTAATACTCTTTGTTTTTCTTCTTCTGATTGGAAAGTAAAGGAGAAAAGTCCTGTTCCCAGCTGAGAGCATTTTACCCTATCCACTTTCCACACCCGGGTCATAGTGCCCACAAAAGACGGCAAATTCACATTTGGTCTGGAGTGTAGTTTCCCAAACAAAGTTTTCCGGCATTCAATCAGTTTATCTTCTGAGATAGCGCTTTGTTTATCAACGACATCATTATCAGACCATAACTCACCTAAGCTTTTGCACAGGGCTGCAACCCGCCTTTCTTCATCAAGCTGATCAGCCATATTTTTGCCAGGATTTGATTTGAAGGGAGTTCCGAATGGGAAATGACACCACTATGTTGATGAAGACCAAAAGGAAGAAAAGGGGGAATCTCGCCTGTGGGTAACGGTCCGCAACACCACTGTGGAGATGAGGCCAATAGACGGAGTGGGTTTCAGTCGGCCTCGATGGGTTTTCTAGATTTACCCATTAGGAATCCAACGGGTTACTTTTTGGTAATGTCATTTAGAATTTAGGGTTTGGGTGTTTCAAAAACAGATTCACAGAGGAGGAGAGTCGGCCATGACATCCGACTAGGGTGGAGGTATGTTCGAGTAAGGGTTTCATCGGGTGTGAGGATGACGGTGGAGGTTAGGGTTTAACATCAGAGAGTAAGGAGGAGAGTCGGCCATGACATCCGACTGGGTGGAGGTGAGATCGAGTGAGAGCTTCCACGGGTGTGAGGGTGACGGTGAAGGCTAGGGTTTAACAACAGAGTCGAAGAATCTCACCGGGGAGATGGGGACCTACCCAGCGGTAGGAGAAGACTCGCCATTCTTTAGCGAGAGAGGGAGCCACCATCGGGCAGGGCTCAATTTTAGTTCATAGGGGTCCACAGTAAAAATCTTTTACAAAATAAAGTTTTTATCAAACCACATTTAAGTCAAAGTTGCTTTTCAATGTGTGTTTATATTACACTTTAACAAATATTATTTATATTTTGGAACATCCCTTTAGCTCAAAAGTCGGTACATTTTCTCAAAAATATTCCCTCAAATCAAACCAAATGCACCCTTTGTCAAGGCTCTAGTTCTCCGATTAATTACATTGAAATATGGCCAAAAATAATTAATGATATTACGAGGACTCTTGTTAATGTAAGAATTCCCTGTTCCCAATGGCGAGAGCATACTTGAAGATAAATCATTGTAGAAACGATTCTCTTCCTAGCAAGGAGCCACGCAATGGAGTTGGCAAGAACGTGCCATCGCCGCTCGATGTAGCCACCGCCATTAAACCCTCCTAGCAGAGGCTGCTCACAAGCAGATCGGTGCAGGCAGTTCCCTTCCCCTCTGAGTTAAAGAATCGGTGCATTTTCATTTTGATTGATATAATAAGTTAGGAAGTATCGAGGTAAGAACTGAGAATGTATATATATATATATATATATATATATATATAGGTGTTAGCCAAATCTATTTTCGATTAATGAATGGATGCATTAACCTTCTCGATCAATGTGTGAATGAGCACGCCTAGGATTGCTCACGATGGAATTTTTGGGGAAAAGTGCCAAAAAAGTCCTAAACCTTTTGGCTTTGTGCCGATTTAGTCCTAAACATTTTTATGTTGTGCCAATTCAGTCATTTCCGGCCAATTTTGACCGGATTTTGCTGACTGGACGCCGGCCGGCTGACGTGGCATTGCGCTAACGTGTACAATTTTAATAATATTTTAATAATATATATTTTTAAAATTTTTTTCTCTTTTTATTTTTATTCTTTTATTTTTATTCTTTTTTCTTTTTCTGCTCTTCTTCTTCCTCAAGCCGGTCGCCGGAGCTCGGCGACCGGCCACCTCGCTAGTGGCCGCGAGGGCGGCCTCGCCCGCCCTGCGCGAGCCCGCCCTCGAGGCCCGGGCGGCGAGGGTCGAGCTTCGCCCACGGCCGGCGAGGGCGAGCCCCGCCAGCTCCTCCTTGCGCCGGATTTGGCGAGGTGGAGCCTCGCTAGCCGTGGACGAGGCTCGACCCTTGCCCGCCCGGCGCGAGGCCGCCCTCGAGGCTCGGGCGGCGAGGGCGAGCCCCACCAACTCCTCCTCGCGCCGGATCTAGCGAGGTCGAGCCTCGCCGGCCTTGGGCGAGGCTCGACCCTCGCCAGATCCGGCGCGAGGGCGAGCCTCACCCGCCCGACGCGAGGCTGCCCTCGAGGCCTGGGCGGCGAGGCTCGCCCGCCTGGCGCGAGGCCGCCCTTGCGGCCACTAGCGAGGTGGCCGGCGAGGTCTCGACCTCGCCGGTTGTCGCCTTTGGCCGGTCGCCGAGCTCTGGTGACCGGCTGGAGGAAGAAGATGAGCATAATAAAAAAAGAATAAAAGAAAATTAATAAATATAATAAATAATTCCAAAAATATTAAAATACTATTAAAAGTTGTACACGTCAACGCCGATCAGGCCACGTCAGCCGGCCGGCGTCAAGTCAGCAAAATCCGGCCAAAATTGACCGGAAAGGACTGAATTGGCACAACGTAAAAATGTTTAAGACTAAATCGGCACCAAAAAAAGGTTTAGGACTAAATCGGCACAAAGCCAAAAGGTTTAGGACTTTTTTTGCACTTTTCCCGGGATTTTTGTGTCATTTTGTCAAGATTCTAGTTCTCCAATTAATTACACTGAAATATGGCCAAATATAGTTAATGATACTATTAGGACTCTTGTCAATGTAAGAATTCCCAGTTGCCAACGGTAAGAGGTTATGGAAACTATACACCAAGTCATGTTAAATGCGTTAATATAGATCTCTAGTCATAATTCAAGTTGGGACACATCATATTTTTGCGTCAACCCTACTGGCCCTGATAATGTCTTAGGCCTCATCGTGAGTCGCCAATTAGGACTAGGAAATTTACAAGACATATGTTACTTTTACTATTGCTACACCTACAAACAACCGAAAAGATATTTCAAGATCAAATATCATTTCAAATATTAATTATGCGAGTCCAGAGGAGAAGATTTTTAATGTAAGACCATGCAATATATTTTCCTACTTCGAGGAACGGCCAAAAAGTCTAATTGTCGTGCGGTAAGGTTGCAAATCTTCAAAAACATGTATCAAAATAAATCAAATTGAAAATCTTACTGTTCAGCTGCATGTGAGCACAAGTCTGGGAACAACTTCTAGGAAAAGTCGGTTCAAAAGAAAGAACAACCCGAGGGCAAAATACAACGGGCCAAAACATTCTATTGGCGCTTCAAACGCACATTTTCAAAATTAACTAAACCAAACACCGCTTCTTTAACTGCTCATCGAGCTTATAAATAGCCTCTTCAACATGAACAAACCACAAACCACCTTCACATAAGATACCATCTTTCTCTCACACCCCAGCTTTTTGCTCACTACACTCATTCGTTATTCACCAGAAGCCTTCAACACCCCCCCCCCACACCCAAAAAAAAAAAAATGAGCGTGGAAGTGTTGGATTCGGCGACCATCGTCGGCTTCGTGGAGGACGAGGAGGCCTTCAATGCCTTCATAGGTGACCGCTTCTCATCCCTCGACGTTGACCGCGACGGCTGCCTCTCCTATGCGGAGATGCTGCGGGATCTGCAGGGTCTTCGAGTGCTCGAGACCCACTTTGGGGTCGACGTGAAGCCAGACCCCGACGAGTTGGCCCGTGTGTATGGCTCACTGTTCGTGCAGTTCGACCACGATGCCAATGGGTCGGTGGACCTGGAGGAGTTCAAGGCGGAGACAAGGAGGATGATGCTCGCCGTGGCAGACGACTTGGGGTTCTTGCCGGTCCAGATGGTGTTGGAAGAGGACAGCTTCCTGAAGAAAGCCGTGGAGCGTGAGCTTACCAAAGTCGCTGCTTAATTTGGAGGATTTTATCTTTAGAGGGATTCATCATAGTGGAAAGAAATGTGGCAGTATTTGAGATTTTGTCATTTTTATGGTGTTTTTATTTATGCACCCCTTATTTTCTAAACTGAGTTATGTACCCGAGAATGATGTTGCGGACGAAATTAATGGATTTAGCACTTGTTATTGATTTATGTCAAGATTGTCGGATCGTCGTGCTTACAATCGGACCTGATTTACGTGTACAATATTTACTTTCATTTATTATTAGGGCAATTCTCAAGCATCACAATGTACAAAAACTGAGAAAATGTAAAGAATTGAAAAGAAACGAGACAAATTCTCTCTCGAAATGAAATTATTTTGTTCAGTTTCTTTTATTTTGTGAGGGATCATGGTAAGAACTAGAAAAAATAATTGCACGTTTGGCATTTGGAAAGATGCTGATTTTCTCTCTAACTTGTACTGGGAATATTTCCATTTCGATAAGGAAAACCAAACCATGCGATAAGATCCACCAATATTGAATTATGTCCGAAAGATTAATTGAATGATTCCTAAAGATGATGAACATACCAAAAATTGTGATATTCAAATATTTTGAGGTCATCATCTTTCGAATAAAATAAAGTTAACCTAAATGCCAAGTTACTTCATTGCGAGAGACCTGCCACCGAAGGAATGGAAAATAAGGTCAAAAAGCCGAGACCCACGTTTTTGAACATAGGAAGAAAGGCGATTTGACCTGTGCAACGACGTTGTGTTATTCATTTTCTAGGTGCCTTGTCAATTGTTTCTGACTTTTTCAGACAAAGTAAACCAAAAGGGACATTATGTCTACATATTCGACGCGTGGGAAGTCGTATTTCGCATTATTCTTTCATGTACCAATGTGCACAGAGCTCACATAAAACGGACGCATTTGATAAGATTACCCTAAGTTTCACCTTGATTTCTATAAACTTTTGCGATTATCACTGAAGGTGGAGGCAGAAAACCCACACAAACAGAACAAAGGGGTATTGAATCTTCAATACTATATTCATTGAACTCCCAAATCTAGATTGGGAGAGGACAACACCTAGATCTAGAACTAGATTGGGAGAGTTCAAACTCTCAAGTCAAAAACTAAATCAAGAGAAGAAAGCTCCCAAATCTAAATCAAGAGAGAAAAAAGCAAGAAAAGAACTATAAAATGCAAACAAAATCGACAAAAAAGGGGAGGGGAGGACGAGACTAACTCAAATTCTTCTACAAGGCTGAAGGTTGAAGAAGAGAGAGAGAGAAGACTTTTTGGTTTCTAAGGGTGTTGGTGTAGGTAGGGTTAATTTTGCTAATTGAGTCCTAAACATTTTCAAATTTTACCAATTAAGTCAATTTGGTCAATTTTAGTTGGAAGTCGCTAACATGGATACCAGCAATCCTATATGACACAACCAAGATTGACTTTGAAAAATGTGCAGAATCTTCTTGATACTATTTATGAGGACTAGTTAATCACCAGAAAACATCATTGTAACTTTACAATGTTCGTAAGACTTTTTGGTTGTTCCTCAAAATAGGAAAATACATTGCATAGTCTTAGACCAAATGCCTTCTCATCCTTTGATCATGTGAGACTCTTGGATTCACATAATCAATACTTGAGATGATATTGATCTTGAAATATCTTTTCGGTTGTTTGTTGGTGTAGCAATGATAAGAGTAACGAAATTCTTGTAAATGTCATAGTCCTAGTTGGCGACTTACGATGGGGCCTAAAATATTATCAAGGCCAGCAGGGTTGACACAAAAACATAATGTGTCCTGACTTGATTAATGACCAAACATCTATAGTTAACGTATTTAATCTGTCTTGGTGTATAATTACCATTACCTCTTACCATTGGCAACTGGGAATTCTTACGTTAACAAGAGTCCTAGTAATATCATTAATTGTTTTTTGCCATACGTCAATGTAAATAATTGGAGGACTAGAGTCTTAACAAAATGGCACGCAAAAGTCCCATTGTGAGCAATCCAAGATATATTCATACGCATGTTGATTAGAAGGTTAATGCATCAATGCATTAATCTAAGACAGATTTGGCTAAGACATAAAGATTAAACAAAAAAAATACATCCTTAGTCCTTACCTCCATACTTTCTAACTTATTATGTGAACCGAAATGAAAATGCACCACCACCCCATGTGGTGGCGGCGGCGATGGTTTGGGCTTTGTCCTCCTCACGATAGGCACAAGTTCGAATCCCAGCGTCGTCATTTGTGGACTTACCCATGGACTTACCCGTGGTTTCCTTGGTGTCACCCCAGGGTTTAATGTACGGGTTCTGTAGGTCACCAAAAAAAAAAACAAAAAATGAAAATGCATCGATTCTTCAACTCAAAGTTTAAGGGAATTGCCCGCACGGATCTACTTTTGAGCAGCCTCTGCTAGAAGGGTTCCACGGCGATGGCAACACTAAGGCTGAGTTTGTTTTTGTTCTTCTTCTTTTTTTTTGTTCCTGGGAACAAAAAAGGAACAGAAACGTGTTTGTTTACGTTTTTGTTCCAAAATTATTTTTTTGTTCCCAGAAACAGATCTGGAACAGAAACAAGAAACAAAAAAAAAAATTTCTTGTTTCTGGAACAAAATTCATAAACACTTTTCATTTTCTTTTCTTTTTTTTCTTCCTCTTTTTTCTTTTTTTTTTCTTTGGCCGGTCGCCAGCCTCGGCCAGGGCCGGCGACCTCGCCGGAGCGTCGCCGACCCCTGGCGAAGCTCGACCTCGCCCAGATCCGACGAGGCCAAGCTCGCCCAGCGGCCGGCGACGCTGCCAGGCCACCGCTAGGTCGGCGCCTGGTAGTGGCCGAGCGTCGCCAGCCGCTAGGCGAGCTCGGCCTCACCGGATCCAGGCGAGCTCGAGCTCGCCGAGCCAAGGCGAGGCCAACCTCGTGTCGGGCTGGGCAAGCTTGATCTCACCCAGCTACAGCGAGGCTCAACCTCGCCGGGGGCTGGTGAGCCTCATCGTGGCTGCGCGAGGCCGCTGGGGCCCTCGGTGGCCGGTCGCCGGCCATGGTAGAGGCCGGCGACCGGCCAAAAGAAGAAAAAAAAAAAAAAAAAAAAAAAAAAGAAAATAGAAAAAAATAAAATAAAATACTAAAAAATAAAAGAAATAAAAAATTATATAAATTTACCAAACGTGTTTCTGTTCATTTTTTTAATTTCCGGAACAAATTTACCAAACGCGTTTTTTTGTTCAAAAATTGTTCTCCAGAACATAAATATTTTTTTCTAATTCTGTTTCCTAGAACAATTTTTAAATAGAAATATTACCAAGGGCGCCCAAAGCTTCCGGTCGGTCGAGGCATTGACACGTTCTTGCTAACTCCATCGCGTGGCTCCCTCCTAGGAGGAGAGCCTTTTCTGCAATGATTTACCTTTGAGCACACTTTCGCCCATGACGGAGGAAGCGGCGGGGCATTTTGGGCGGGAGCAATCCCTTGCCAGCGCTTGTGAGCGGAGGAGGAAAGTCATTTCGCGAAGGCTTATCTTCAAGCACCCTCTGTCATAAGAACGTGCTCTTGTAAATGTCGGTATTATTCTTGCTCGAGCGCTGCAAATCACGAGGCAGAGGGCAGCCGTGAAGACGATGATGAAGTTATTGCCTTTTGTCATTGTTGATTTGATGGTTTCGAAAGAGGCTGGGGACTGTTTAAGTATTCGTGTATGTGTAATATTTAGTTGAATATCCATACCCATTTTCCTTGTTTACGCGTCATCAAGTAATTGCAGTATTTTTTCATGTAGAAATTTTGGTAAGGTATTTTCTTTAAACAATGGTGAGGATTCAGCGTGGAGTAACCATAACGATAGGGGCCTTCTCGTTGTGATTAACTCGTAACCGATAGATTGTTGTTTTTCTTATGGGAACTTATCATCGTGCGGTTCCTAAAGATTGTGACTGTCTGTTAGCATTCAAGCATCAGAAAATGGAAGGTAATACAACATTCAAGCATAATACAGCTGCTATAAGTGTGAGAACTACTGATTCTCCGAAACTTCCTTATCCCCCCATAAATATTCTAAAAGTAGGAAAATCAGCTCTTGTCGCGTTGTTATCTTGTTAGCAAAACATAAATGCTTTATGTTGGAGGTTTGTTTGTAAAAACAAACTGAGTGTTTTTTCCTTGTCTCACATAGAAAAAGTGAGAGAAAGTAGGCCAATTAATAAGTGTGGGGTTTCATTTATATATTTAAGAAAATGATAGTGGGGCTAGACCCCACTATATCCGCGTGTGGGTGCGCGATTTTGTCTCATATTTATAAGTTAGTGCATTTGTTCCTGTTAAAATTGTTTTTGGGTGACAATCATTTTTGTGATTTTTTGCCTTCAAATTAGGGAAAAGTAACTGTTGATACCTAAATTTGTACTATTATCTATTAGTGAACAGTTCCTTTTGGAGCTAAATTTCTTAGTTTTTGACTAGATTTTGGGTCAGCTAAATTAAGAGCCTTGAAGTATGTTGAAAGGGTTTTATGTGGACCGTAAGTTCGCTTGAAACCGAGTTCGATGGATGAAGTTATAGTTCAAACAAATGTAACTCGTGAACTATGGATAATGGACAACAATGAGTGCATGCCATTAGAGAGTTTTTCATTGATTACACTTCCTGAGGACACGGTCGTCTTCAAATGCAAGTCCATGATCGAGAGCCACACTTGCCAAATTCACGTACTGGAACTATACATAGGAATGAAGCAAGTATTATGAAAGTTCGAACTTTAAATCCTAATTTGTGATAACATAATATGTGCACGTTTAAGGTTGTTCCGTAAATGTAATGTGGTTTTAATTGTAGAAATCACGCAAATAAGTAAGAGCCATGAACATTGAACAGCACCTTGAAACCCGAAGTGGTTTTCTAATTATACTAATCGCTTGCATTTGCATTTTTTTTTAACGCTTCAGAATGAACTCGTCTTCCTTTGGCAAGTTTAAGAAAACTTGAGCGTAGGCCATATTTTTAGAGGTGTGCACGGATCGAAAGTGTCTTCTTACACTTTCCGAGAAAGTGAATTATGCGTGACAAGCGAAGAAGTGAAAAAATATGGTGGGAATGTTAAATTGGGCGACTTCCTTTCCGCCTTTTTTTTCATTCCTTCTCTGGAGTGTTCTTTTCCCAATTTAGTCCGTGCTCTCATAATTCCATCTTTTCTCTCTTCTGCATGACTGCCACAGGTTATTACGATAAGGATATGGAAAAATCTGCCACCCTTGCAAAAAGAAAGTTAGAATATATGTCACATATGTATGAAGAGTTAACATTTGTTGTGTTCAATTTCATTGAAGATATTTTCATCATGTCAAGTAAATAATCGAAGCTTCTATTTGTCTAATCAAATGAATTGTCGAAATTAGAGCACAAATTTGGATATATGTCAATTCTAAGTTGTTGCATCCAATTGAGGAGTTATCACATTGTGTGTTATATAATAATGATAGTTTAGGGCATTTTGAAAGTACAGCATTTTATGGAACGAATATTTGAAGTTGGGTGTATGTGCTGTAAGTAGCAAGTGATACTTTTCAGGGCTGAATTTCTCTGTTTTCAGCTAGATTTTGGGTTGGCCATGTTAAGGATTTTATATCATGTCGAAAGGGCTTTCTATGGATCGTAAGTTCGCTTAAAACTGAGTTTGGTGAAGGAAGTTAAGATGCGAAAAAATTCAACTCACAAACTGCACATGATAGACAACAATGGGTGTCTGTTACAGACGGGCATTTATTTGGCTCGTGGGTGTCATTTTGTCTACAAATAGATGATAAAATAACAAGAGGGAGGACCAAAGTGATAGCTAGCTAGCGATTTAGTTCACTTCCCGAGGACACGGTCGCCCTCACAGGCAAGTGTGTGTTCAAAAGCCACACTTGCCAAGTTTACAAACTTGGATCATACATACTAAAGTGAGCGTCATGAAACTTCAAGCTTTAAATTCTAATTTTTGAGGATAAAATCTATATACATTTAAAGTTTGTGCCATAAGGGTGAGTTTAGCATTTGCAAAATCCTTTAGAGCCCTAAGGCTCCTTGGCAAATGCAAACGCCGTTTGGTGAATTTTTTTCAAGTACTTTGGAGAAATGCAATTGTATCTCCAAAACTCTCTAAAGGTCTTTAGCCCAAGATAAATCCAAAGGTACTTTGGAATGCTGCATTTCTGAAATGCAATTAGAATTTCTTTTCTTCCAACTCTGCATTGCTCAACTTTCATAATTTCATAAATGTTCACAAAAACCCTTACTTTGCCTCAACCTCTAGTGACTAACCAACGAGTGGTTGGCATGCGGCCAATGTGCCATTGGCGAGCCACCTGAATTTTGCCATCATATAATTTGAGATTATTTATTAGAATAATTAGTAAAAATCTTTTACAAAATAAAGTTTTTATCAAATCACATTGACGTCAAAGTTGCTTTCCAATGTGTGTTCAAATTACACTTTAACAAATACTATTTATATTTTGGAAAATCCCTTTAGCTCAAAAGTCTGTACATGTTCTCAAAAATATTCCCTCAAATCAAACCAAACGCGCCCTTTGTTGAGGCTTTAGTTCTCCAATTAATTACATTGAAATATGGCCAAAAATAATTAATGATATTACGAGGACTCTTGTTAATGTAAGAATTCCCTGTTGCCAATGGCGAGAGCATACTCGAAGATAAGTCGTTGTAGAAACGACTCTCTTCCTAGCAAGGACCCACGCGATGGAGTTGGCAAGAACGGGCCATCGCCGCTCGATGAAGCCACCGCCATTAAACCCTCCTAGCAGAGGCTGCTCACAAGCAGATCGGTGCAGGCAGTTCCCTTCCACTCTGAGTTGAAGAATCGGTGCATTTTCATTTTGATTGACATAATAAGTTAGGAAGTATGGAGGTAAGAACTGAGAATGTATATTTATATATATATTTAGGTGTTAGCCAAATCTATTTTCGATTAATGAATGGATGCATTAACCTTCTCGATCAATGTGTGAATGAGCACGCCTAGGATTGCTCACGATGGGATTTTTGTGTCATTTTGTCAAGATTCTAGTTCTCCAATTAATTACACTGAAATATGGCCAAATATAATTAATGATACTATTAGGACTCTTGTCAATGTAAGAATTCCCAGTTGCCAACGGTAAGAGGTTATGGAAACTATACACCAAGTCATGTTAAATACGTTAATATAGATCTCTAGTCATTATTCAAGTTGGGACACATCATATTTTTGCGTCAACCCTACTGGCCCTGATAATGTCTTAGGCCTCATCGTGAGTCGCCAATTAGGACTAGGAAATTTACAATATAGATGTTACTTTTATTGTTGCTACACGGGAAAAGTGCCAAAAAAGTCATAAACCTTTTGGTTTTGTGCCGATTTAGTCCTAAACATTTTTATGTTGTGCCAAACCTTTTATGTTGTGCCAATTCAGTCATTTCCGGCCAATTTTGGCCGGATTTTGCTGACGGACGCCGATCGACGTGACGTGCATGATCGGTGCTGACGTGTACAATTTTTAATAATATTTTAATATTTTTAAATATTTTTTATTTTCTTTTTTTATTTTCTTTTTCTTTTTTTCCTTCTCATCTTCTTCCTCCAGCCGATCGCCGGAGCTCGGCGACCGGCCAGAGGCGACGGCCAGCGAGGTCAACCTCGCTGGCCACCTCGCCAGTGGCCGCGAGGGCGGCCTCGCGCCGGGCGGGCGAGGCTCGCCCTAGTCGGATATGGCGAGGTCGAGCCTCGCTTGTCCGCCCGGCGCGAGGCCACCCTCACGGCCCGGGTGGCGAGGCTCGCCCGCCGAATCTAGCGAGGGTCAAGCCTCGCCCATGGCCGGCGAGGGCGAGCCCCGCCAGCTCGGCGCGAGGCCAGCCGGACTCCTCCCGGCTCCGTTCTCCGATCCCAATCTCGCCCTAGAAATTTCCTCCCTCCTCCGCTCATCGTCGTTGTCGTCTCTAGAGTTTACGGGAGCTCGGGGTGTCTTCGGTCGCGCGGCTCCGGCCGCGGATTTTCGCCCGTTTCTCCCACGGCGGCGATTCGTTGGGGGTGGGGGTTTTGTGATTCCCGGGTTCTCCGAGGCAGCTGGCCTCGCGCCAGCCGGCGAGGCTCGCCCTCGCCAGCCATGGGCGAGGCTCGACCCTCGCTAGATCCGGCGAGGCCGAGCCTCGCCCGCCCGGCGCAAGGCCCTCGTGGCCCGGGTGGCGAGCTGGATCTGGCGAGGTCGAGCCTCATCGGCCATGGGCGAGGCTCGATCCTCGCCAGATCCGGCGAGGGCGAGCCTCACGGCCACTGGCGAGGTAGCCAGCGAGGTCGACCTCACCGACCGTCGCCTCTGGCCGGTCGCCCAGCTCCGACGATCGGCTGGAGGAAGAAGATGAGAAGAAAAAAAGAAAAGAATAAAAATAAAAAGAGAAAAAATAAAATATATTAAAATATATTAAAATATTATTAAAAATTGTACACATCAGCGTCGATCAAGCCATGTCAGCCGACCGGCGTCCAGTCAGCAAAATCCGGCCAAAATTGGCCGGAAATGACTGAATTGGCACAACATAAAAATGTTTAGGACTAAATCGGCACCAAAAAAAAGGTTTAGGACTAAATCGGCACAAAACCGAAAGGTTTAGGACTTTTTTGGCACTTTTCCCGTTGCTACACCTACAAATAACCGAAAAGATATTTCAAGATCAAATATCATCTCAAATATTAATTATGCGAGTCCAGATGAGAAGATTTTTAATGTAAGACCATGCAATGTATTTTCCTACTTCGAGGAACGGCCAAAAAGTCTTATTGTCGTGCGATAAGGTTGCAAATCTTCAAAAACATGTATCAAAATAAATCAAATTGAAAATCTTACTGTTCAGCTACATGTGAGCACACGCCTGGGAACAACTTCTAGGAAAAGTCGGTTCAAAAGAAAGAACAACCCGAGGGCATAATACAACGGGCCAAAACATTCTATTGGCGCTTCAAACGCACATTTTCAAAATTAACTAAACAAAACGTCGCTTCTTTAACTGTTCATCGAGCTTATAAATAGCCCCTTCATCATGAACAAACCACAAACCACCTTCACATAAGATACCATCTTTCTCTCACACCCCAGCTTTTTGCTCACTACACTCATTCGTTATTCACCAGAAGCCTTCAAACCCACACCCCCCCTCCCCCAAAAGAAAGAAAAATGAGCGTGGAAGTGTTGGATTCAGCTACTATCGTCGGCTTCGTGGAGGACGAGGAGGCCTTCAATGCCTTCATAGGTGACCGCTTCTCATCCCTCGACGTTGACCGCGACGGCTGCCTCTCCTATGCGGAGATGCTGCGGGATCTGCAGGGTCTTCGAGTGCTCGAGACCCACTTTGGGGTCGACGTGAAGCCAGACCCCGACGAGGTGGCCCATGTGTATGGCTCACTGTTCGGGCAGTTCGACCACGATGCCAACGGGTTGGTGGACCTGGAGGAGTTCAAGGCGGAGACGAAGAGGATGATGCTCGCCGTGGCGGACGACTTGGGGTTCTTGCCGGTCCAGATGGTGTTGGAAGAGGACAGCTTCTTGAAGAAAGCCGTGGAGCGTGAGCTTACCAAAGTCGCTGCTTAATTTGGAGGATTTTATCTTAAGAGGGATTCGTCGTGGTGGGAAGAATGTGGTTGCATTTGAGATTTTGTCATTTTTATGGTGTTTTTATGTACGCACCCCTTATTTTCTAAACTGAGAATGATGTTGCGGATGAAATTAATGGATTTAGCACTTGTTATTGATTCATGTCTAGATTGTCGGATCGTCGTGCTTACAATCAGACCTGATTTACGTGTACGATATTTACTTTCATTTATTATTAGGGCAATTCTCAAGCATCACAATGTAGTAAACTGGGAAAATGTAAAGAATATAAATAAATAAAAAAACGAGACAAATTCTCTCTCGAAATGAAATTATTTTGTTCAGTTTCTTTCATTTGGTGAGGAATCATGGTAAGAACTAGAAAAAATAATTGCACGTTTGGAAAGGGTGCTAATTTTATCTCAACTTGTACTGGGCACTATTTCTGTTTCAATAAGGCAAACAAAACTATGCAATGAGATCCACCAATATTGAATTATGTTTGAAAGATTAATTGAATGATTCCTAAATATGAACATGCCAAAAATTGTGATATTCGAAATTTTGAGGTCATCATCTTTCGAATTAAATAAAGTTAACGTAAATGCCAAGTTACTTCAGCGCGAGAGATCTGCCACCGAAGGAATGGAAAATAAGGTCAAAAAGCCGAGACCCGCGTTTCTGAACATAGGAAGAAACGCGATTTGACCTGTGCAATGACGTTGTCTTATTCCTTCTCTAGGTGCCTTGTCAATTGTTTCTGACTTTTTCAGACAAAGTAAACCAGAAGGGACATTATGTCTAAATATTCGACACGTGGGAAGTCGTATTTCACATTTTTCTTTCATGTACCAATGTGCACAGAGCTCACACAAAACGGACGCATTTGACAAGATTGCCCTAAGTTTCACCTTGATTTCTATAAATTTCTTCAGCTCTTATTCAAGTCCTCAAGTTAACAGTTAAATATTTGTCTAGACTCAGTTCTCTACTAATCAACTCATAGTTGTACCCCAATGGCTACGTTGGAATGGGAAGATGAGGGGTTCGAATCATCACATTCTTAAGGAGATTGAGGATGGGGACGAATTAATTTCAAATATGGATTTCAACTCGATGCCCTACAAGAAGGTAAAGCAAAAGTCTGAAAGCGAGAGTTAGTCCTGCAAAGAGGTATGACAAAATTCTGAGAGCGAGAGTTAGAATAGGAGTAGAGTAGAACCGACAAAAAAAAAAAAAAACTCATAGCCGTAAGTGCAGTTGTAACAACAAACTTCCATGCCTTTTTATGCAACTCTTTATTGTTCCAACACCAAACAGACGATCGCCCATCAGTGAGTGTTGATGCCCATTAATCTCGCCTGAGTTCATACACCATAAATCAACATTTGTAATTATGAAGAATTAACATCTTGTAAGATTAGTAGTTAAATCCTAATGAAAGTCATGCGAAGCAGTAAACAACTCACTGTGGAGATTGTTGGAGCGTCAAGCTTTATTAATTAGATAAATGATCTCTTATCTTTTGAAAAGTGCATTCTTCAAACGGAATAAATTTTTGTAATTATAAAGAAAACATGTCACAAGATTAGTAATTAAAAAAAAAGTGACCAGACGCGGTGCACACATGCATGTCATTGTGCATGTTGCATGCATCATTTCCGGTCAATAAGGTGGCATTTTCGTTCAATAAAATGCGTTCACATACCAAAGCCAATGAGATGTCGGTGGGAAGGCGACTCGTCGGTTACTATACGAGTCAATTTCACTATTTTCATTTACATACCAATTAAAGAAATTTCAATTACCCCTCTTGTCAAAAAAACCATCAATTCATCAACAACGACAATTGGTGACCGACACCTCATTTATTTACTTCATGATGATCGGTCTATGCCTCTCGGTGATGCATGTTTGACTTTAATTAGGGAAAACTGGACAACCCCAATAGATGTTTACACACCATTTTAAGAGATTTTAATTATTTATTGTGCATCTACTGACAAACAATGAAATGGATCGTGGAAACTAAAAGATTCCATTGGCATGTTGTTGTAATATTAGCACACCATTTCTCTTCCGTGTGGTGTCTAGTTTTCATGCAACAAAAGTAAACTATCTACAACAAAACTCTTGTGTGCTTGCTTATATCGATGTGCCCCACGGAGGCCTAAAAACGATTTGGGGGTGCGCATGAACAAAGGCATGGACATATGACTGGCTTGACCTGGTTGGGCCTTAGCCGTGTCTCATAGCTATGCTCTATTATATTCTTGATGCGTCAGTTGTACAATGTTTTAGGCCCGGTCATAGACTCATAGGTTGCCAATTAGGACTAGGAAATTCAAAAGGTGGGACTTCTTTATTGCTCAACACACACTGAGGGACAACAATTAAAAATATTATTGCAAGACCAATTATTATCTCAACCATTAATGCTCTCTATTTTGAACCCCGTATAATCGACGGATGAGATGGGTTAGGTTTACATGATTCATAGACCATGCAACATAATTTCTTATTTTGAGAAACTACTGAAATGTCAATTATTATTGCCCCACAACATTACGAATTCAAATGTAACATACAAAAGTTAAAACAAAATTGGAGAAATTCAAAAGGAAAAGCCTACCGTTAGGGCTATGTGCATGTGAGCACGCGTCTGGGAACAATCAAAGAGCTCTTTCTAGGACGACCTAAAAAGGTCCGCTCAAAAGAAAGTACAAACCGAGGCCGTGATACAACGGGCCGAAACATTCCATTGGCGCTTCGAAGGCATACGTTTCGAACTCAGCTGAACCAAATATCACTTCTTTTAACTGTTCGGCGAGCTTATAAATAGCCTCTTCAACGTGTACAGACCAACAACGAACATCACATAAAGAACCGAAAGCAACCTTCTCATCTTTCTCTCTCTCTCTCTCTCTTGCACCGACCCTTTACTCATTTCATTCATTCATTTTTCACCAGACACCTCAAGACAGAAAAAAACATGAGCGTGGAAGTGTTGGATTCGGCCACCATCATCGGCTTTGTAGAGGACGAGGAGGCCTTCAATGCCTTCATAGGCGACCGCTTCTCTCGCCTCGACATCGACCACGACGGCTGCCTCTCCTATGCGGAGATGCTGCGGGATCTGCAGGGCCTGCGGGTGCTCGAGACCCACTTCGGGGTCGACGTGAGGCCGGACCCTGACGAGCTGGCCCGCGTGTACGGCTCGCTGTTCATGCAGTTTGACCACGACGCCAATGGGTCGGTGGACCTGGAGGAGTTCAAGGCGGAGACGAGGAGGATGATGCTCGCCATGGCCGACGACTTGGGGTTCTTGCCGGTCCAGATGGTGTTGGAAGAGGACAGCTTCCTGAAGAAAGCAGTGGAGCGCGAGCTCACCAAAGCGGCTGCTTAATTTGGAGGATTTTATCTTACGAGGGATTAATCATAGTGGGAAGAAATGTGGTTGTATTTGAGATTTTGTCATTTTTATGGTCTTTTTATTTACACTCCCCTTGTTTTCTAAACTAAATTATGTACCCCAAGAATGATTTTATAGAGGGAAATGAAGGATTTAGCATTTGTTATCGATTTGTGTCAAGATAATAAGACCGTCATGCTTTCAATCGGACTTGATTTAAGTGTACGACACATATTGGGTTTATTATTAGGGCCATTTTCGACCACAACAGTGTATAGAACTGGGAAAATGTAAAGAATTGAAAAGAAATGAGACAAAGCTTAAGATGAAATTATGTTGTTTGCTTTCTTCTATTTTGTGAGGGGTCATGGTAAGAACTAGAAAAGAATTGCACGTTTGGCATTTGGATTGAACCACGCAAGGTAAATTGTGGGCTTTGGAATTTTGAGGTCATCTTGCGAATAAAATAAAATAATTTGAATGGCTAGTAACTTCTTTGCAAGAAATCTGCCAGCGAAGGAACAGAAAACAACAAAATACGGTCAAAAAGCTAGGACCCTTGTTTTTGAACGAAAGGATAAAGCGGTATGACATGTGCACCGATTTCGTAACCTTCTCCTTGGGCGAGAACTGGCAGCACCATGAGTCGGTGACGTACTTTACACGAAGTAAACGGAAAAGGACATTGTCTACGTATCTGGCATGTGGCAAGTCGTATTTTGCACTATATTTTCGTGTATATTAATACGAGGAGCTCACATGAACCGAATGCATTTGATGAAGTTTTCCTAGATTTTACATGACACATTGATTTCTAGTCATTTCTTGAGCTCTCTCAATCAATTTCCCAAATCGAAAGTGAATAATTTGGCTAGATTCAATTCGCTATGGACATGCACATTGCACGGGGGATTATCACGGTGGTCTTCCATCCGCCCAATCCACGCAAGTCTTTCTTCTTCCACGGTAAACCAACATAGAGCTCCACAGAACGTGTATTTGCAAGCTGAATAATCTTAATCAGGACATATGTATTTAAACATTTAAGCCTAGTTCATAAAATTCATTATCAAATTATTTTGCAAGTGGCCAGGAGTATCGATTAGTTTAAGTTAATCGAACCGCGGTATCGTCGCAGTCGGTTGTTTCTTCGGAGAAATCTGGCAAAAAAAGGTATCAAAGTCGTTGACACTTTCCACCGTTCGTTTGTTGATGGTCGGTGTCAAAAACCTCAGGAAACAACGAATGCACTCGCAGTTTCAACACAGCAGCTGTCGGTCGTTTCTTCGGAGAAATCCGGCAAGAAAAGGTATCAAAGTCGTTGACACTTTCCACCGTTTGTTTGTTGATGGTCGGTGTCAAAAACCTCAGGAAACAACCAGCAGCTGAGGCCCACCGATTCCCATGGTCCACCGAAAGTAAAGCTACAGAAAGCTACAGCGTAGTAATGCTCATGCTTAGAAGTCGTGTTTCTTGGTGATTAAATAGTCCACATGAACTGTACCAGGAAGACTGAAGATTTGTAATTTACCATGACTTCAGGATCCCAAAATACTAACGAGATAGCTAACTTACATAGGAAAATGACCAACCCCTTAGAAAATCACCATCCCTTATTAACAGTTATCAATAACGAATCAGAAATTCGCGATTCCGGTGAATTCAGTCCCCCTCGGGATGGACCAGATATAGACTCCCATGACCGCATAGAATGTACAGGACCAGAAGCCAGACAGCCAGAGTGTTTTTCACTTTTTGCTCAACTAAGCCTAATCTTATTGTAAACGCCCATGTATTACAATGTTAATGGGCTGGGGCTAACATTACAAAAAGACTGACAATTCAGGGGACGGGAGGAAGGGAATGAGGCTCTCGCCATACTGCTCAAACAAAGAGACTAGGAGACGCCCCGAGTTCAAGTCGTCCTTCCAAATTTGTTTTAGCATAGCTGACATGTTCACAGACCGACTGCTCCCGTTGACTCTTCCACTTCCAGTGCCCACGTCATTATCATTAGGCTCCTTCCCTGCTGCGGATGGAGTGGCATCTGCATCGGAATCATTGGAAGGAGTCACGGCAGCAGCTTCTTCTTGCCCATTAGTGGGTGTTGGGTTGGTGGACATTGCATTTATTGGCCCATCAACAGCCATTTTCTTGAGGGGTGACTGCTGCTCCAAGTGCTCTGTGCTTGCTCCGCGTTTCTCTGATGTTCCCAAAGAAGCTTAAGGCGTTAAATTTACTCTGACTTGCATACTTATAGCATGGATCACGTTTCGGTTGCAGATAAATGTATCTCCCAAGTCACAAAGCTCATTTGTAAAATTCAGTGCTGTGAATCAAGACTATCAGTTAATTTCTCCCTACTCAAGTCAATTTCTGGAAGCTGGATCCCTACTCCTTCAAAGGTTAGTTTGTTATATAATCAGCAAATGACAACCTAAAGAACACTCTCCTATCAACTAGACAAAAAGTTAAAACCTAGACTGTCTTTTTATTTGCAGAACAAGGTAGCCAAGCATGTGAAAGAAATGATAGCCAAAAAATAAAAAAGAATTGTCTCCCATCCTTGAAAGCAATGGTACTTCATTCAAGAAGTCCATCTAAAACTTTGTCCAATGACCTGTGGCCATATTATTGTATGAGAAAATAGAGTTAAAGCAGTAAAAAACAAATGCAAGAGTACAACTTACTCGAGAGTGAAGTAATAACTCTTGCATTAGTCTTCCAGACAGCTCCTGGTTGAAGGGATGGCAGTGGCGGGAGGATCTTGAAGCGGTCATACAGACTTTGACCAGACGCATGCTGGAAAACATTTTGTGTCATGACATGCTAAGCATGGATCAAACTGTCACAATTCACAAAATACAAATGTTAAGCACTACAGACTCACCAGCAAGGCCCCATAAACACGCCAAGCTTCATGCCTCTTTATTTTATTTTTCTGCGTCTCAAGAAGCATCTCTGGTTCAAGGAGTTGCAGATATGGCTCCAGATTCGGCAGTATGAGAAGGCGAACCTATCAGCATGAAAAAAGGCAGATAATGAGCAAAAGAGGAAAAAATAATGCAAACGAGTTTCTCTTTAAGGGTTGTAACATAGATATCGGGAACAATTTACAGCATGCATTAAGTTATGCAGCAGTTCTTAGTTCGAGTGAGGATAGACAAAGAAAATACCACATTAGGTCCCAAAGCTGCTAAACCTTGAACTGCACCATAGTGTGTCGCCAATGTGTGTTTTGGGTTCAAAAACGCATTGATCAGTTGCTTCGTAAGACGTGATTGCAGAGTATTATAAACTAGGCCGTACCTACAAGAGACTGCAAACTTTACTCCGCCATAAAAGCTTAAATTTGTAGGACACTGAAAGTAACAGCTCCAGAACCATAATCATAAAAAATATAAGGTTTATACCAGTAAAACATGGCGCACTTTCAGTCTGAAGTAGACAACAACCATGGAAACCAAGCATTATATTAAAAAGTGCATTGATGTCTACTAATTTTCCATCCTCCTATTAAGCTCATGGCACCAAGCATAACATATTCAGCACTATTAGAAGGATGATGCCATCACATTCATCTATTTTTCCAGTGAGAACTTGTTCAATGACACATATCTAAAGTTTACAATTTGGATTTTCAATAGCAGTAGTCCTCCTAAAGCTATGGAAAAAATACAGAAGAGCAAAAGGAAAATTTAAGATTGAAATTCTCATTTCTGAAGTTTTTATACTACATCTTATAAAGCTCATCTTAGGTCCAAACTGGCTTAAAAATTGGTCAATTGATCCCTTTATCCAAAACATGAGAATGAAACCAATGTTGCATGCTCATCCAGCAATATCTCAATCAAATAGTCTTCACACGTACTAAGAATACAGGGAGAAATGAAAAGGAAAATGAAACAAGACAATTGACTACAATGGGTCGGGGTCAGATATAGTCCTTGATGATTTCCTTTGCTGGCACAAATAGAAGTATCACCTTTTGCATATAGAGGAAACCAGGTTTGCCGCAAAATCTCTAAGCTCCCAGTGATTGTCTGAAAGCCTTTTACCCAACCTCTTTGCTACAAGACATGTGACAACAGCTGGCATCAACTGATGTAACTGGCAATAAGAAAAAAGATGTTCTTCTCAGGCTTCTGGGAGGAATATGATTTATAAGACCTGAAAATTTATGTGTACTACTAAGTTGCACCATCTCCTATGGTGACTTCTGGGCGAAAAGACTACTTGAACCAAGAACTTAAGCGAAAAATTATAAAGCTTTTGACAGTTACAGAAAGGTCATTCAAGATTTGCCCAAGCATATATATGATATAAAGTCAAGATGCACAGGGATCCCATTAAAGACGAGCATCCTTGAAGAGAAACAAATAGACCAAAAACACAGTGACCAACTCAATATGTTAAATCATTGTTAGCATCAGAACACACATGCAACTCTAGATGTATACAAAAAGCATACCTATCTAATGTTTCTTTCCAGACATACAAGTTTGCCTATCTGGTCACTTGTTTAATTGACTTCCTTCTGAAATTTCCAATCGCAAAAATAACAAAAATCAGTTTTGGACACAACGATCACAAAAGTTGAAACAGACATGTAGAGATTTCCAGCTCAAAGCTCCAAACCATTGTAAAGAGAATGTTAAGTTCCTGTCTTCCAGAATAGGAGCTCTCTAAAAAGAGAATAAAGGACCATTTGAGAAAATCAGATCACCAGACAACTTGTCTCTGATCTTTGATTACCACAACAGCCAAGAACAGGTTTTTGCCCCTCCACCTATATATCATCTGGTTAAAGAAGTTGGAAATTCATAATGCTAAGTTCCTCTCTTCGAGAATAGGAGCTCTCTAAAAAGAGAATAAAGGACCATTTGAGAAAATCAGGTCACAAGATAACTTGTCTCCAATCTTTGATTACCACAAGAGCCAAGACCAGGTTTTTGCCTCTCCACCTATATATCATCTGGTTAAAGAAGTTGGAAATTCATAACGCAATAGAATAGGGCTTATTGACTTTGTAGGCATCCGGTTCCTCTATAGCCTCCCAAATATATTCTGAAGGAAACTCTAATTTCCAGACAGAAAGCCCCAATACCAAAATAATTCAAGAAGTCAGGATGCAAGTCCAGTTACTAAGAAGACAAATGTCATCCAAATGGAGAAGGCGCTGAGCCCGAGCCTTGTCTTCCCTGCCTCAAGAAAGTAGATGGCCTATTACTTCAGTACATACCCCACCCACCCCCAAATCAATACTCGGCTAGCTTGTTTCTGCTGCGAAGATGACTATTTTGGATGAGAATCACTAAACAATAAAAGAGGAAGATGATGGGCATGCAAAAACCAACAACTGAAATTGATACAAGAAGGCTCTACTGTGTGGGAAAGATCTTTAGAAAGGGAAAAAAATATATATGGGCTGACAAGTCTGACAAAGAAACTGCATTCACACTGAAAACATAAATACTGATAGAAAAAATCAAGCTAGATTAGGAATCTATACTTCAAAATAATGCAAAAACAAGTATGCAAAGGTTCAACTTACATAAGGTTCCATATTGATGTGAGGATTATGAAGGAGACTGCGAACAACACGCAACAAGGCCAAAAGAAGGGACAAATCATTTAAGCCACGAGATACCTAGCAACATAAGAAGAGGCATAGGTTAGAAAAGCATCAAAACTAGGCTAACTTACTGTGTATCTAATTCATACCTCATCAGCTATAAAGCATGTGAAGTACGGGACGAGTGGATGCAGTCCTGAGTCTGTAGCCAAACTCGCTAATGCTTCTTTGAAAAGGACTGAATCGGGGCTTCTCATAGTTAGCTCGGTGATCTTTTCAAAATATATCTGCAAAGATACAAGGATAACTAGTAGCATAAGCAAGACAGAAAAACTGATGTGCAGAAAAACAGCGAGGCCAATAAACACATGAATCAAAACATTCTCATTAAGTCTGAAACTACAAAATTGTCACACAGATGATATTCCACCATAACACACATCTCTTGGACACAAAATTTTCTGTACATACAAGAAAATGCTCAAACATTATATAAATTCCTTTTTTTTGCTTAAGCAGACATTATATTATTGTCAATCTGCAGTCTGTGTATCATATACCTGAAGCTCTCTTGACAGCACATGCCTGATAGGAAGCCTAATGTCTACAGGAAGTGCGTCCTCCTTTTGTTCTTGACTTTTGACACGAGAAGGAGCTGTAATTACTGAAGGAAATGATGAATAGCGGTTAGCATTAGAGTTCCTTGCATAATATTCAGAATAAGAAATCCCTGATTGCATTCTCAACTGTTATATTCTAACCAATAAACGAAAAAAAAAGAAGGCGGCTTATGCAACCCTCATCTAACTATATATTCTACTAAAGGTAGCACAATGTTAATGTTAGTTCTATGAATTCGTCCACTAACTTTGTACCAAGATTTTTCTTGAGTGAAAATTTAAACCGATAGATGCGATTATCAAGAGAAGGCACTTTAGAGTCCAAGTTAAGACAGACCTTCTACAGGAGCATTCTCAGGAATAGCAGGTTGTACACCTTCAATTGCCAGCCAGTGACAAAGGACAGCAGTATCAAGAGGAGCTTTGGGTAAAGGAGCTTCAATAACCTGCAGCACCAATGGTGATTAAGTCAAAAACTCCAATACGCTACCTGACAATATAATTCAAAATGATAGCTGCTCCTTAGTCCTTACATCTTTAATGTCTACATCTTTGTCATCAAGGTAAAACAAATCTTTATGTCCAATAGCTCTTTTGAACTGCATAGCTCCACCAGAGGCAGACCCATAAATTGGCTGGTGCACATAAAGACACAAAGTTACAAGTTTCAGAAAAGATTATGCATATATAAGAAAGTTGTCGCAAATGGAATTTCAATAATCAAATCTGACGCATCACCATCTCCATACTCATTGAACGCATGGTGTAGTTGCCAGTATGTAAGGTACAGATGACAAAATGATTCACCTTCTCCTACTTTGCAGATTAAAAGATGACAAATAAAATAAAGTACCCCGGAAGAACACCAGAGACAGAAATACATTAAATGGGCTCATGAAAGCTATACCCAGGGGCTGCGCACAAGTGCTTGAATTGTTGTTCATGTTCTAATCTAGCTGATGGTGCAGTCTTTATTGATCTGGTTTATGCCCTAGAAACTACTTGATATCAGTTCCACCAATTCGGAACTGATTGTAATGACTATTTATGCAAGAACTTGATGAAAAGTACCTCAACATTTTTTAAGTTCAAAGCACCCTCCACATCATCAACTGTTAGGACCGTTCTCCTGGAGTGGCGCATGCATTTGACAGCTTCCTGCATTACATCAGATGCTTCTCAAATCACGTCAAAACATGCCAACCTTTCTATGCTTTTCAATTACTTCAAAATTGACTAGTCAACCTCCAAAACGAAGTTCATAGTGAATGGAAAAAAACACAGGTTCTTCAGTGCAGCACAAAAACGCATTGCCTTCAAGAACTCAAAATCAAGTAAGCAAATATTCACCTAATTCGAGCCAGATTCTGCAAAAGGTATACCTAGCAAAATTTTGTCACTCCAAACAAGAGAATGAAAATAGAATCAACCCCGCTCCCCCAAAAAAAAAGAAAAAAAAAAACAAGAAAAAACACCAAGAGTGAAAGGCAAAGCTCATTCAAATATGCAAAAAATGACCCCGACCGTACTTAAGATGTCTAAGACAATCTCTCCAGTATGTAGACTAATTATATGAATGCCTGTACTAGTAGTACCAAATAAATCCAGCAATCACCTAAGAAGAAAGAAAAGGAGATCATTTTAGTGGAACAACTCCTTGTCGAAAGTTCTACTGCCGTTACATTTCTCTAATTTTAAGGCAAAACATTGCAGAAATGATTGTCGCTCCAGAAAGATTTTAAATGGAATGAATGTGCTAACCTATAAAATACGAGACAAAATCAATAACCCTATCCATGAATTTATGCAGAGAGATCTCTAGTCCATAATTTTCTAGCCATATTGTAAAGCACAGATCTTTTGCTAACAAGACAACAAAGCGACAGGCGCCGATTCTCCCACTTTTAGAATATCTCTGAGGGAAAAGGGAAATTAATAGGAGCTACTCATTCATTATGCTCGAATGCCTACAGCCTGCCACAATCCGCACGAAGATAAGTTCCCGTAAGAAAAACGACAATCCATCGGTTCCGAGTTAATCAAACACGCATCATAATTAATTAAGAGAAGGCGCATACGGTTAGGGCAACTGCACACGGATTCCACACAAATCGTTCGAAGGAAATGCCTTACCGAGATTTCTACACGAAGAAACGCCGCGATTACTCGACGACGCGTAAACAAGGATAAAATACGGGCATTGATATTCAATCAAAGATTACGCATACACGAAGAACTCAACAGCCCCGCAACCTCATCCGCCCGAACTACGATGCACAGAAGCGCGGCGGCCCAACCGGTCAGTCCGAAACCGTACCTGCATGACCTCGCGCAGGCGGTACTCGACATCCGGCGCGAGGGCGAGCGCGGCGTCGGGCGACAGGTTGCTGATGCCGATGCTCTGCGCTATCACCTCGATCGATTCCTTCGACACGATGCTCATCCTCGCGAAGACGATATCTCCACCGGTACGTATGCTACACTCTCGCGAACCGAGGAACGCGAAGGCGAGGAAATTCCGGCGATCCTTCGGCCCGATCGAGCGGCGAGAACCCCCGACGGACGGAGCTCGGAGAAAGCGACGGAGTACGCACCGTCCACTGTCTCCGGAATTGGAGCGGATTTCATAGACAGCCGCAGCAGAGCACGGTTATAGCTCAAATTTCAGTTCAGGGGAAGACGCAATTACCTTTTTGCCCCTCTAGCTCAATTTATCTATATAAAAAAAAAAAGTTTCTGGTCAAGTTTTATTAATTGGGATTTTTCCTATTCGAAAGAAAAAAAAAAAACTCAAAATTATAAAGAAAAAAAATATAGGAATAATCCGTCATGTGTGATTTTCACGATCTCTAATTCATTTATTTAAAAATAATAATGTTTGAGTCGAGTTCTAGTTCATAAGTCCAACACAACTTACACGAGTAAATTAGACTTGTTCATCAATTTTTCGACATCATTCGCGTGTTGTTCGAGATTCATCAATATGATAGGTGGTTTTATTCCATGACCAAATAAAGACTTGGCTTTTATTACGTGTTGAGTAGGGTCGATGTCTAGTACTTTGCATTTCAAAAAACGGAAAGAGGCGATATCGCAATAATAATTATTTTAGTAAGTTGAACATGGACCTACCAAAACTTATTAGAATGCGTTTGGTTCGCTATTCATAAAAAGACTTTCGTGTTGTGCCAAAGATGAGATGTTTGCCAATACGATATCAAAGGCTAAGTGCCTATGTTGAGTTGGGCCTCCAGAAAAGTCCTTAGGAAAAGGTAAGGGATTTTAGGATAAATAAGTTTGTTGAAATACAAAAAGTATTTAGTAAATTGTAATTAAAAAATGTAGTAAAATGTAACTTCGATTCAAATGGTGTTTGGAAAAATCACACTTTCTAAAGGAATTTTGCTTTTTATAAATATAAATAAACTCAAAACAACAAATTGGGCTCTCGACAAGCGAGATTTAACATCAACAAATAGCAACCCCTAGGTGAGGGTCATTGATGCCAAATCTAGCCAAATCTGGCTTTTGGCAAGATAAGGAAATTTCCAAAATAACGAGGGAAAATTGAAAGAAGAAAAAATGTATTAACATTCCGAAAATGCTCAACCTTGTTGAGCCTTAGAACTTTATTTGGAACCACTTCTCTATGGGGCTTTGGGCCAAAGCCCCTTCAATTAAATTTTTTCACCCAAAACCATCCTCATCAATTTTTTTTTTAATTTTTCTATTTTGGCCTAATAGAAGGAACCATTCATCTTGACTAGTGAACCTTCCTCAACAGTTGCATGAGGCTGGTCAGCAAAGCCCAATCTAGCTACGAGTGAGTTTGAACTTTCTTTGGAACCACTTCTCTATGCGGTTTTGGGCCAAAGCCCCTTCAATTAAATTTTTTTACCCAAAACCATCCTTATCAAATTTTTTTTTTTTTGTTTTTCTATTTTGGCGTCATAGAAGGAACTATACATCTTCACTAATGAACCTTCCTTAATAGTTGCATGAGGCCGGCTCAGAAAGCCAAATCTAGCTAGGAGCGAGGTAGTTTAGCACCCACTAGTCTTGTTTGCAAGGTTGCCAACTACTAAGCCCTTCACTAGTTTTAAGATTTTTTTTTCTTAAAAGAAAATTAACAAAAGTTTGTTACATTGTGATTTTTCTAAACACTATTTAACTCAAAATTGTTTCCAATGAATTTTTAAATTATAATTGATCAATTTCAAAAACTCCATTTACTTTCGCACGTTTCCAAAGATTTTCCCTAAAAGCCAAATCAAATAAACCCTTAAAAAGCCTTTGGAAATACAATTGCATCGTCACAAATTCTCCAAAAAAATTTAGAGGAAAAGTTTTTCCAAACACATCCCGCAAGTCCCAACTACCATTGGGCTTTGAGCATTTTCCTAAACACTCACCCGACACCCATGTCTCGTTCTGGCTAGCGTCCTCCTGCAACCGAATCTCTCGCCCTCGTCCTCGCTCCCCGCCATCGACTCCAACAGAGCTCTCTCTCGGGCTCTCCACATTGGGGTTCGGATTCTTAACATGGGTGAAGAGAGTGAGCCGCGTGGAGTTGGACGAGTGGCCAGGCCAAGCCAGGCAATTCACGAACCGGGTTAAGGCGAGGTGAAGGCGTGCCATTGGCTGTCAACTTTTCGAAAGTTTTTGCTTTTCATATTAACATGATCGTCTCCATTGATTCTATTGAGGGCCGTGAGGGTACCTTTTGATGACTTTCGGTGGTTTCGCTTTCCATACTGATGTAATTGTCTTTTCATTTTCTGTTTTTAGTGGAGATCGTCTTCCTATAATCCCCTTTTTATTCGTCGTCTTCTTCTGAAAGACCATAACGGTACATACATACCAAAATACATCTTTCTATGCTGCTCCTTTTCTTATGTGTTTCATAGCTTTAATAACTGCTTACAATCAAATTGTTACGATTAGAAAATTTCTTCTGATGATTACTATCAAGTTGTCAAGGATTTGAGGAGAATGTTATTTTCTTTTTCGGATGTTTTGACATGGAGGTTAATATGAACGGAAGATGATAATGCTGAATTGTTGAGTTAGGAGGGAGCATTTAACCTCCTTTATCGTTCAAAACACCGGAAAAATAAGGAATATTTTTTACCATACCACATGCAAGAAGCACTCGGAATATTTTTCAATGAGATCTAATGCAATAATTCTTACCAACAATTAACTTAGACTTTTCCCAGAGTTGCATTGCTCGTGTCCTTGCCCATGTCCGTGTCCTTGCACGTGTCCTTGTCGGCTAACCTGTGGCAGTGGAAGAGCAAAGTCATAGAGGGAAGCAATGGAATTTAAAGTAAACCCATAAATAATGCTTTGTATATACGGAGCATCTAAGAAACTGCAATTCAAGTCAAATATGGTAATCATCTATGAAGATTCACAATGTCCATAGAAGTCTATCAACACTATTGACTTTTGGACTCTCAGCCATCCTCTAGCTCCTCTAGCCTAGGAAATCAACATCCTTCGCCTTGATTTCTTCAGAAATATGCATGGAGAATGAATCACCCATAACTATTACATAATAAGCACCTCTCACACTGATTTCTTAGAGGCTCTCTACAGCCATCACTTAGAAGATAAGAACACCTTAGGGAAGGAAGGGAAAAGAAGGCAACACTTGCAGGGGACAATCAGCCAGTACCCCAAAAAAGGAGAAAAAAAAACAGTATTAACAGAAGCGAGAAAGATAAGTGTGAGTTAAATTGACTTTCGGATTCTTGGCCTTCCTCTAGTGTGGGAAATCGACGTAGTTGGCCTCCAAAATGAAGCGCTCATGCTGTGCTGCTCAAAAGGGGTATTGTTCACATTTCTTTGGAAATGAATGTATGGAGAATTAATTACCCCTAACTATTAATAATAAGCATCTCTCACATTGATTTATGAGTATCAATCATTGATGCCGATGGTCCAGACGGTCTCTACAGCTATCACTTAAAACAGCAACAGAACACCTTAAAAGGAGGAAGGGAAAAGAAGGCAATACTTGTTCTGGGCAATCAACCAGCCAGCCCACTTCCTTGCTTCTTCTTCCGCTATAGCATATACATCTTCATCTTGGCTAGAGAGCACAAACTTATTAACAACCTAATAAATAACATAAGTGAGATCCAAAAGGATATATCTTGAGATACAAATTAACAACCTAATAAATAACAGTCCAGTTAAAGGAGATACAAAAGAAAGGGGATACAAAAGGATCTAGCTGGGACTAATGCTGACATAAAATTTGGTCTTAAACAGGACACCTCATGGGTTGTAGCGATCAAAGTTGGAAACAGATTGCAGAACAACATGCCAAGCTCCATTGGATTGACCATTAGAAATCACCCAGGGACGGAGATGAAATCAAATTGATCCTTTAGATTTGTATCAAATGATACCGATCAAAAGAGCATGTGATGTACACTGAAGACATCCTCTCCCATGAAAAAAATTTGCCACAAAATATGTCAAAATACTCTTCTCCCCGAGTACTCTACTCGATTTTGGTGCTTCTTCAGCAGGAAAACCCACAAGATGTGAATTAGAATTAGAGTGTTAAGCTAGAAAATCTATGGGATAAAAAGGTAGGATATTGTGAAGACCAAACAAAACAAGAAACAAAACAAGCACCACACGACCTATTGAAAACCATCATGGTCCACTCAATGCTTGTGAGATAAATTTTTGTAAAGAAACAAGCCCAACATTCATATAAGACACACCTTCCATTTATGTAGCATCCTGTCCTTTCCAAACGGAAATTCATCGAAGGCCAAAGAGCAGCTGCCAACGTGCACTCAAAACAGGAACCGCAATCAAGGTCCTCTGAAGCATAGAACAATGCACAGTGCAAGCGAAACCCCTCAACATGATCCATCTTAAATTAGCATGAAGAGAGAAACACCTCCGTTCCCACCGAGTAAGTCATATAAAGCTCTACTTCTAGTTCTCTACATGATTCCTGCAACCAAAGCCATCTTATTACATTTAGGGCACCAACATTAAAAATAATCTGACAATAAACTATGGTCGATTCTCTTTCACTGCCACATTTTGTGGGCAACCAAACAGATCATCAAGCCCAAATGCAAGTAACTCAATTTTCCAAGTCTCATTTCCTTTTCCCTTCATTTTCCTTCTCCCAATTCCAAATTTTAGAACTCGAACCTTTGCAGCACTCTTTGCAGCACTCCAGACCTATGTTTCCTCTCGTTTCCTCCGCCTTTGCAGCACGTACACGAGACCTGTCATTCTCCCTCGGTCGTAGTACCTCCAGGGAGGGTCCTCGGACACGCATGTGACCACCACTCTCTCATGGAGAGTTCCTCGGGGATTTTTTTAGCCTCCTACAACCGGATGTTAAAGTAATCAAAACTGCAGAATGAAAAATTGAAAGCAACTAGGTCTTGACTCTGGTGTCATCCTCCAGAGAGGACAGATCAATTCCACGCAACCTCCAAAAATAGAGAGAATACTCACGGGTCTCCCTCCTGAAGAATTGTCTCGACTTCCTTGCTCATTTCTCGGTAAAAATGGTCCAATGTCTCCTCAGCATATTCCATCTCCTAATGCAGAAAACCAGGAATTTCGCGAAGTGTAATGACTTCTCTCTGATGGTCCACTATACCACATGCAAGAAGCACTCGAGATATTTTCAATGAGATCCAAAGCAATAAATCTTACCAATGATACTACCCTGCATCTCTCTCTAATTTCCTCAGATGAACGCCCTTTCCAACGCATTATCAGGGGAAAACACTAGAGAAGAGAGAAGTAATGGAATTTAAAGAGGGCAAACTAAAGTAAAGTAGAGAAATAATGCTTTGTATATCTAGACCATCCAAAAACTGCAATTCAAGATGGCGACTAGGGCAACTCCATAAAAGTCATCAACTCCTAAAAATGCAACAACGTAAGTGAGTTGATGAAGTGGTCTCTGCTGCTCAAAAGTATATTGTTCTGCATTTCCTTGGCAATAAATGCATGGAGGAATTTAATTATTACATAATAAGCACCTTTGAAGCCCAAAAACTCAACAACGGAATAGATGCATGGAAGGGAAAAGAAGGCAATACCTTTACTGGGAAACACCAACATACTCTTGTTCTTGTTCTTCCTCAGCATATTAGCAACCTAATAAACAACTCAAGTGAGATCCATAGGGATATATGTAGAGTCTAAAAGGATATTATTCTGCATTTCCTTGGCATGGATTAGGCCTCCTAATTATTACATGATGATCACCTCACATTGATTTTCATGGAAGCCGATAAACATGAAAATACTTTGTTCAAGGGAACAAAAAGAAGAAACGGGATTGGGATACCATGAAAATACTCTTGTTGGGGAGAGTCCTCAGGCACATTAGCATCCTAATAAACAACTGAAGTGAGATCCATATATGGATATATGTTGAGTCCAGTTAAAAGTTAAAAGAGATGCAAAAGGATGTAGCAAACAGATTAATGCTACACATAAGATTTGGTCTAAACCAGACACCTCATAAGTTATAGCGATCAAAACTGGAAACAGGTTGCAGAAAAACATGCCTGCACAGTGCACATGACGTAAAGGATACCCGTTGGATGGACCATTAAAAACCACCCACAGATGGAGATGTAATCAAAATTGATCCTTTAGATTTGTACTAAATGATACTGATCAAAAGAGCATTTAATGTACACTGAAGACATTCACTTCCTCTCCCAAACAATCCCCAGAATTCATTCCAAATCCAAAATTTAGAGCTCACAACCTTCACAACACTCACCTCATCGACCTGGCTCTGCGCGTTGGGGTTCGGCTCGTCGAGCTGGTCCTCTGCGGAATCAGCGTTGGGCTCGGGTGCACGAGAGTAGTACGCGACGGTGGAGGGGGGCCGGATCGCGAAGGAGAAGAAGAGAGGGGGGAGAGGAGAGAGCGAGGTGCGTGGGGTGGGGGTGGGGGTGGGGCGACTGGCCGAGCCGGCCCATTCAGGAACCGGATAAAGGCGAGGTGAAGGCGCGCGAATCACGGTCAGTTTCTGGATTCCTTGCTTGATCCTCCATCCATGGAAAGGTTTCCGCAACATTGCGATGATGAATTAGCGAAGCGAGGACCAGCTCGACGACGACGACTCGTGAAGAGGATGAGAGCAGATTCTTATGGAGAGAGAGGAAGGAGGGAGGAGAGCTCCGATATCAGCGGACACAAACAGAATCCTAACGGATTCAATTGGTGATACGATTTGACGTGGAGCGCAAGCTTTCCTTCTTCCGTTAGATTACGGAGCGGGAGGATTCATCTCCGGGGGAAATATAAGGTGGGCCAGCCCCTCCACGTCAGCGTGCTCCGGCTCAATCACTTTTTCTATAAAGGAAAAAGAAAACTCCTTGCATAATCACCGGAGCAATTATAAATAATATGAATTTTAGGCCCTAGAAAGGTACTGTTTTTCTAATGTGTTTCATAAAACTTGTACTTATCTAACCAACTGAAAATATACAAGAATCGAAACTCTAATATTGGATTGATAGAACTGATTAGTTCATGCGACATGACCTCAGATCTCAACTCAAATGGCACATACATTTTCTAATTTTCCTTTTCTTTCCATTTTATATACAAGATATGAATTTACTATTGGGGTCGATGATCTTGAAATTTATGTAACCGATTAAAATACACTATTCGAACTTAATTTGGAATTAATTGAACTAATTAGTTCGTGTGTTGTGATGGATTGTAGTGATGATGGATTCAGATTGGAACCCAAATGGTACAAGTTCTTTTCATTTTCAATAAAGGAAAAAAAAAAACACTATGCATTACCACATTTTATATTTCCAACATTAGTGCTAGCAATATCCGAGGTATTATAAATGATATGAATGTTACTATAATAGAGTGCAGTGAGTTTTAGATAAGGCACTTTCTCGTTTTGCTTTTCTTTTCATTTTCAACAAAGCAAAAAAAATAAAAAAATAAAAATAAAAACTCGGCATCATCACATTTAACGTCATCAACATTAGTGTTTACAATATTTGAGCTTTTATAAATGATATAAATTCTCGTGTGGTCATTGGAATGCAAAATTTTTCTAATTAAGTATCTTCACCCTGATTCCGAAAGATATAAACCAAATAGCGCAAGATGTCATTAGTGAATTCTCCAAGTTATTTTCGGGATAATACTTTTGCCGATTCATATTGTGAAAATTTGTGCCTCAAGTATAAATTAACCCCAATGCTAATATTATTATTTACAAGTAACTCTTGATGAGTCGTGATGCTGTATTGGACATACAGTAATCTACGGACGATAGGAACATGTCAAATGACATCTTAAAGGGGCTAGTACATGTTGAATTTTTAACATAGTGATGCTTAAGTGATATCTTGTCGATACGGTAAGCATGATCCCATCAATCAATCAAAAATCACTCCGATCAAACGAGCCAGAAAAGATTCTCAATAAGCAACCGTCGAGACTTTCAAGGAAGTTGATGAGATTTTACGAGGATTTCCCTTCGGAGTGGCCCCGCTTTCGTCTTTACAACGCAATGGTCTCCTTCTTCTTCGGGAGCAGGTGGGAGATGCGAAATGGCCATGATAGCCTCCCTCTGCACCGTCGCTCTTGGGAAAAACAGACGGGTGCTCGGCAGAGACCAAACCGATTTTTGAACCGACAATGCTTTATTGCTCTCTCGTAAAGCGCTTTCTGCGCGCCTCCCGCTGTGCCGGACCGGCTCCACCCACGCGAGGCTTGAGCAGCTGCAGGAGCAGCTTGAAACCTCAAGCTATGAGTCTATGACCATGGCTCAGCGACTCTGGTTGCTTTTTTTCTTTTTCTTTTTTTAAATGGGATAAAGTTTTTCACGATTGATACAATAGATAGAGAGATCGAGACTGCACGGTCAAATTCTAGTTAGTGAAATTCAAAACCAACATGTGGCTTATATAGGATGGAGATTGTGATATAATGCGAAATACAAGAATCCAAAAAAAATTATTTTGTTCATGATTTTATATTTCTTTTTATATTAGGAAACATTTAAATTCTTTTGGGTCTGTATTAGGAAACAATTATTCAAAAAGTAATTTGAGCTCAAGTAAGAGGATAATCTTTGAGTAAATTGTGTATAATGCATACATGAACCACAATATTCAATCTTTGAGTAAATTCTCGTAAATTTGTACCAAAATTCGAAGTAAACAAATTCACGACCGTGAGGATAATATACAAAAGTAAAAGTAAACAATTTGCAGAAAAATTAATATTTCCTTACTCTAATATATGGTTAGTGTTAGAATAAGTTCCGAAGAAGACAAATAAGAAGAAAACTGTGAAATGTAATGAGTGTGGAAGAATAAGCTTTTCTTTTAGTAAAAATGAAAAGAAGAAGAAGAAGAAAACTTAAGAAATAATATTAAACTAAGAGCGGGATTGCAAGGGATAATAGAAGGGTGCCGTGAGCCAATAATAAAGGGTGAAACTAATAATCTTAAATCAGGAGTGAGGCAATAAGGGTTAATAAAGCCGATTCAATGTAGTAAAAGGTTGTCAAGAGCAAAGAAGGAGGATGTGTTTTAATAGAGCAAATCCCAAAAGTAAGGGCGAACTCACGTAATAAAACAAATGGGACTCTCGTTTTGCCTGTGTTACATTTCATAGCAAGAAATAACACTCAAAATTTAAAATTAAATTCAACTCTCATGGAGGTCACCTCGTGACAAGACAATTTTAATAGCATGAAATCCACATCAAAGTTCTTAAGTTCTTTGAGGTTGAACGAATATAGGGAAAGGTCCTCGTCAATTTCGCATTCGCATTCCCACCTCTCGACATACTAGTCATGTCCAAGAAGTCGAGCTGCTTACATGAGGACCAAGCTGCTTTCAACATCACAAACTCCTCTTATCAATCTATATTAGAGAAGCTAAGGGTAAAATGTGTTAAATTTTTTTGACCGGAATACTCCATAGTCCTTCAGGGCTGGGCCCCCTGGATACTTCTTCCCTCGACAGCTTAATTTTTTCAAATAACACATTCCAAAGTTAGTGACCTTTGGCTGGATGTTGCTATGAAGAGCTAATTAAAGATGCACAGATATATTATCTTTAAATACAGTATAGTATTACATTCTCAAGTAAACAATATGTCCAGCTTTTAAAAATATAGAAAAGGTAAATGATAAAAGGATTGTACTCTATTAAGAAATCTACTCATTTTCATTTTCATGGTGGATAATTTCAAGATGGGTATAAAACAAAGCAAACGGCAAGCAATTTCTCAGGTTGCTTTTTTCCAGCTTATCTGTTACTTTTCTCAAATCTTTACTACCGAAACAAACTGAGAAAACTTTGCAAATTAATTAGAGGTGCATGAGAGAGAAAAAAGGACAAGAAAAAACATCGCTAGCGAATATGAACTGAAAGGTGACGAGGTAAAGAGGATAGTCACATTATTTAAGAAAGTGTCGGGATGCATTACACAATCAGGAGTAAAATTGCCATCGAACGAGATGCGTCCCAAGGGCGAAAAGTTCTCAATTATTATTTGAATACCCATTTGCACACATTACCATCAACAGCAACACTTAATAAGTGCTCTCCAAATAACAGCAGCAAACAAACCTTAGCAGCATGCCCGCTCCAAGTTGCTACCTGTAATTAAAGCATACAATTAGATAGACAAAACGTTATTGCATATCATTAAAGAAGAACACAGCATGTTTTCTGGCAATATCTTTAATTAGCTAGTCAGCCATGTGCGTTGTGTACTTAGGTCTTGGGAGCACAGCGGCCCACACTGAATTCTCATGGCTTTAAAACGCGTTACACAAATTAGAGGGACCAAAGTCTTATAAACTAGCTCAGGACTCCCCCCTTAAGCGATGTGGGACAAGAGAGGGACCCCTTCCCTACGCACGTCCGGGGACCGAGGCGCAGACGCACCGCCATCCCTCCTCCCCGCGCACCGCCACTTGGGCCGTTACATTACTAATCTGCTTCCCCCAAAGATACAAACTCTAGCCAGCATTAACCATCGACATGTCTTCATATTGTTTACATAGGACCATTCGGGGACATGCGTAGAATCCGAGATTAAAGTTCTTCGCATGTTGATCGACTAAAATTATCTATGAATTGCTAGCCTATCCCGTTCAACTAAATAATTGCATAAGTCTGGCGAGAAGAAAATGCAACCATGAAATCTCTCCTCACACGGATATTTAAACCTGTTTCAACTCAAAATACCAAGCTGGTGAACCGAGCTGACAAAGAAATCTGAAATGCAAACATAACAAGAAGCCTTCGATGAAGGCCAGCCAACGTACTAGTGCCTGGTTTGGTGGCTAGCGCCTCAGGCATTAGGGAGTGTATGTGGCCTAGGAGCACCCAGCGCATTTTAAAATGTCGGATATGGCATGATGGAGGTATATGTTACTCGGAAATACACAAAAACAGGACACCGCTTGATAGAATTATATGCCTACGAAAAAAGCCATACGGAACCAGGAGCACAAGTCCATGGCTATGGCTGAACAGAAAATTATGAACATGACTTGACTAAGATGCGGAGTTTATCAAATAAGTGCATACATTTCAGTAAAAGCGAGTCCGAATTGATCGAATTGATCAATTCTGAAGGCTAGGAAGTTTAAAAGATATTGTCTTCCGTCAACACCTACTGCTGCTAACAACATAGACAATGAACACATTCCACTACGCGAGTCAACCATCAGAAAATCGCGCTCTCAAAGCCACTGCTACATATACAAAGCCGCGAAAACCAAGTAATCGCCACCAAAAGCCCATCGTTTTTCCGCTCCGAACTCGATTATGTCCTCAATCACAACGATGATGCCACCCTAGCCAGCAATGCCATTCAGAAGGAGGAGAAGCCGTACCATCAATAGTATCCCAAAGTTCACATGCCAAGTGCAAACTAAGGAAAACCAAAACCAAGAATCACGAATCAATTATCTCAGAGAAAGAAAGGTCTGTGGAGTGTGGACCCCCTCTTCCCCTCCCACTCATATATTTTGCATGTTTTTCCTCACTTTTGCCACCGACGGAGATGTCCTGTCTCGTATGTACTCAAAACTTTGGAGATTTTTGGATTCTCTTTACGTGCCGTTTAGCGTTGGAATGAGCATGTGGTTTTGTAGATGAAGTAATAATGGAAAGTAGACAGAGTTTGCAGGGTCGGTTTGGAGTGTTGGCAAGGGCAACCTTTTCTTATTAGAAGTCCTTTTTTTTTTTTTTTTTTTTTTTGGCCGGGGGAGGGACGGGGCAAAATAGCCTACGGACTATTAGGGAGTTTTATAGCAATTTTTTTTAAAGTATGCACATCATTATGGATTTGTAAACTCATTGGATCCAGTTTTCATGTTTTAGGCATCAAATCATGGACATGTCATTAACTGATCAATAGTTACTTCAGGACTACATACCTTGGCTCTGTTCATACATGAAAGAGATGCTTATGAGTAGGAAGTCGGGCATTTTCTTGCTGCCTTACTAAAGAAAGTTAAGTTGAGCATTCCTCACTTTGTTCCCGACATCACTCTTGGAAGTTTTGGTGCTATTACTCAGGTGAGTACTCTTTTGACTCATTAGAAATGTTATTCCAGTTGATAGAGGCAATGTTACCGACAACTATCCTTTTAGAGAACAAAATTGAGGTGCTGATAAGCATAGTTTTGCTTTGTGGTATTACGGGGCTCGAGAGCATAGGAGTAGTACGCGGCGGTGGAAGAGGGCCCGGCGGCGACAGAGCTGGTAGAGAGAGGCAAAGTGGTAGCTTGGGGGTTAAAACCAAAGTGAGGCGTGGGTAGGAGGTTCTTGCAGTAAAAGAAGAGAGTGGAGAGAGAAGAGAGTGAGCCGCGTGGAGTTGGACGAGTGGCCAGGCCAAGCCAGGCGATTCACGAACCGGGTTAAGGCGAGGTGAAGGCGTGCCATTGGCTGTCAATTTTTCGAAAGTTTTTGCTTTTCATATTAACATGATCGTCTCCATTGATTCTACTGAGGGCCGTGAGGGTACCTTTTGATGACTTTCGGTGGTTTCGCTTTCCATACTGATGTAATTGTCTTTTCATTTTCTGTTTTTAGTGGAGATCGTCTTCCTCTAATCCCCTTTTTATCCGTCGTCTTCTTCTGAAAGGCCATAACGTTACATACATACAAAAATACATATTTCTATGCTGCTCCTTTTCTTTTGTGTTTCATAGCTTTAATAACTGCTTACAATCAAATTGTTACGATTAGAAAATTTGTTTTGATGATTACTATCAAGTTGTCAAGGATTTGAGGAGAATGTTATTTTCTTTTCAGTTGTTTTGACATGGAGGTTAATATGAACAGAAGATGATAATGCTGAATTGTTGAGTTAGGAGGGAGCATTTAACCTCTTTCATCGTTCAAAACACCGAAAAAAAAAGAGGAAGAAAATGTTCTTAAAAACTCTGCTCCTCTCGTCAACTTAGGCCATTCCAATGAAGTAATTTTGGCATAAGTCGTCTTTTGTTGTGATTTTGCTTCTGGTGCTTACATGGGCTCATGATGTTAAATCAATATTACCTTGGCACATCTCAGCAAGACTTATCATCAATGATGATTGTTACACATACCGAAGGCCTAGTATTTTTGAATTATCAATTTTTCAACAGTGATTTCTTCAAAGTTTTATCTTTCTTTTCTTTTGGGTGGGATAGAGATGCGGTGATGAGGTGAAGGCACTAGCCGGGGTGTTGATGGGGGAGCCCATGCCATGAGCCCATCCTTTCAATAAACGATTTCTCCTTCCATTAAGCAACATGATAAATATAATCCCTCTGTCCCTTTTTTCCTCCTATTTTGAGTTCAGTTATTGGGTTTGAAGATTTGATACGAAAAAAGATAAGATAAGATAAGAAGAAGAAGAAGAAGAAGAAGAAGAAGAGGTTTTGGGCACTAGATCTAACATTGTGGAATTTTGCCACTCTTGTGGAATTTAAATTACAGATCGTTCAATTCATTGACCTTTCTTTGACTGAAAAAAGAAAGAAAGAGAAAAGAAAATCTTATTGTCTTTTCCTATGCTCTTGATCCTGAAAGGCCAAGAGACATTCTTGCTGCGTAGTGTAGGTTGGAATAGTTTGCTCACAAATCTTGTTTCAAGTATCTATAGTTTTTATTTTATTTGGTTTCGAGTCTTGCTCCTTGTTGAGTATTTTGCCATGATTTGGAACAAAGTAGTTCTATTATACTGCCCCAAAGATGGTGACAAGCTACGATTACAAGCAGAAGTTCCCATTTGAGAGAAGCCATAGTTGAAGCAATTTCATAAAAAGAAATTCATTGATCACTTGACATGGCACAATCGAAGTCGCAAGCTTATCTTCTTCTTCTTTTTTTCTTTTTTTTTGCCTTAAAAAAATGGTGAAATGTACTGAAAGGGCTTGAGAGCACTCTAGCCAAAGTGCTCGTCCATGCCTTGTGACCGAGAGGAGGTTTCATGTGCAATTTAATTGTATATGAGGAGTAAGAAGTTGTAATCCTTGGACATTATAGCCGCATTTATGAGAGAAGTAAAGAATACCATTTATTTCGCGAAAAATGACTTAATCTCATCTAGGCAAATTATATAGGTAGATTACCATGGCATGTTTTAAGCAGAAGAGGATAGATCACATTACAAGTTTAAAATAGGAATGGCAATTAAAACAAGAAATACTATGGGTACTAAATCAGATTGACATGGTGTCTTGATGTTCATCAAACTTAATTTAAATTTTGGATTTGATGTTAGGGTGTTTTGATTCACATTTCTTAAAAAAGTCACGCATTTGAAGTGGGCTGTTCTAAATTAGAAGCAAACCTAACCAGAAGTTGGATTTCATGAGAGATGCAATTGACGAACAAGCTGTGCAGTCCAATAAACCATTTTACAGGCCTGCCCCTCAATGAAAGAGAGTACTTTTCTCAGAATATAGATTTAAGGATGAGCTCTAAGGATGAGCGACCCCAGAATGAAATTGCTTGCTTAGCTTCAGACCCGATGAGCTCAAGCGGTCCTAACAAGCCGACAGGCCACAATCGATCCCCTAGTATTGATCCACCATGCCGCAACGGACACCCACCACTACGCATCGTCTTGCATTCCTCATTATGCCTACCTTGCCCATCCATTAAGCAAGTCTAGTCACTGTCCCTAATCTTGGCAATCCTCCTTTGAATACCACTTGTTCTAATTTTAAACTTCGACGAGAATTCTCCCATTAATTTCTACCTTCCTAATCTTTTCCCATCTCATTCAATCAGTTCCACAGCAGCACAAGCATCGAATCCAGGAGCACAACCTCCCAATTCCAGATCAGAAAACAAGTACTGCGAACCAACTTATGAGAATATATCCACGCTTTTGGGTGTGACATGTAACAATCTACCTTGAATACCAGAAGCTTTACAACTTGCTACGAAAATTACATGCCACGGATAAAAGTCACTAAATAAGATTGATTATATGCAATTTCCATGGTGCTGCATCCATGTAAATTACATCGTCACGAAGATTATCCGATAGAATTGTTTAACGTTTCATTTCTTCCATCCAAAGTAGGGATGGCCACCCAAGCAACCACGACACCCAAAGACAAAGAGGAAAGCGTTCTAACAATAGAAACGGCCAGTTTTTTCAAAGGAACTTCCAGATGACCACTCCCTAACAAAAGCAACAAAACAAGTTATATCATAAACATCAGATGCAGAAAAAGAAAAGATAATGACATGATTAAGCATTTATAAACCATCCGTAATTCAAACTAACGGATAGGTGCCACGTAATAGGGTCCACTTTACCACATGCAAGAAGCACTCGCAATATTTTTCAATGAGATCTAACACTAATTCTTACCTTTGCATGCAAAAGTGATGCAACAATTAACTTAGACTTTTCCCGCATTGCCCATGTCCTTGCAAGCTAACCTGTGGCAGTCGAAGAGCGAAGTCATGCTATAGAAGAGGGAAGCAATGGAATTTAAAAAGCACCAACTAAAGTAAACTGATAAATAATGCTTTGTATATACAGAGCATCTAAGAAACTACAATTCAAGATCGCAACTTAATGGTAATCTGGATCGAAGTCAAATATGGTAATCATCTATGAAGATTCACAATGTCCATAGAAGTCGATCAACAACATAAGTGAGTTGAATTGACTTTTGGATTCTCAACCATCCTCTAGCTCCTCTAGCGTAGGAAATCAACATCGTTCGCCTTCAGAATGAAGTTGTCTCCACTGCTCAAAAGGATATTGTGCTGCATTTCCTCAGAAATAAATGCATGGAGAATGAATTACACCCCTAACTATTACATAATAAGCACCTCTCACATTGATTTCTTAGATGCACACTACAGCCATCACTTAGAAGATAAGAACACCTTAGAGAAGGAAGGGAAAAGAAGGCAACACTTGCAGCGGGCAATCAGCCAGTACCCACACCTTAGACTTAATCAATTCTTGACGCCGATAAACCAGAATGTATCATAGATGGTCTCTACAGCTATCACTTAAAACAGCAACAGAACACCTTAAAAGGAAAAAGGGAAAAGAAGGCAATACTGAATCTGGGCAATTTAATTATCCGACCAGCGCAGTCCAATGCTTCTCCCTCTGCTACATCAAATGCATCTTCGCCAGAGAACTCAAACTTATTAACAACCTAATAAATAACAGAAGTGAGATCCAAAAGGATATATCTTGAGTCCAGTTAAAGGAGATACAAAATTAACAACCTTAATAAATAATAGAAGTGAGATCCAAAAGGATATATGTGGAGTCTAGTTTTTTTTTTTTTTTTCCTGGTAGCTCCAGTTAAAGGGGATACAAAAGGATGTAGCACACCGACTAATGCTGACATAAAATCTATTCTTAAACAGGATACCTCATGGGCTATAGCGATCGAAGTTGGAAATAGATTGCAGAACAACATTCCTTGGCATGTGATCGGTCGTAAAGTATACCAGTTGGATTGACCATTAGAAACCACCCTTAGATGGAGATGAAATCAAATTGATCCTTTAGATTTGTATCAAATGATACTGATGAAAAGAGCATGTGATGTAAACTGAAGACATCCTCTCCCATGAAAAAAATTTGCCACAAAATATATGTCAAGATACTCTTCTCCCCGAGTATACTCAATATTCTACTCAATATTCTGGTGCTTCTTCAGAAGGAAAACCCACAAGAGGTGAATTAGAATTACAGTGCTAAGCTAGAAAATCTATGGGATAAAAAGGCAGGATATTGTGAAGGTGGTTCTAGAGTCGAAACAAAACAAGTACCACACGACCTATTGAAAACCATCATCGTCCACTCAATGCCTGTGATCACCAAACTTTTTGCTTGTGAGATAAATTTTTGTAAAGAAACAAGCCCGACATTCAGATAAGACACACCTTCCATTTATGCGGTATCATATCCACTCCAAACGGAAACTCATCATTAGGCCAATGAACACCAAACGCCTGCACTCAAACAGGAACCGCAATCAGGGACCGCAAGGTTGTTCTGAAGCATAGAACAATGCACAGTGCAAGCGAAACCCCCACAACATGATCCATCTTAAATTAGCATGAACAGAGAAACACCTCTGGTCCCACCAAGTAAGTCATAGCAAGCTCTACTTCTAGTTCTCTACACGATTCCTGCAACCAAAGCCATCTTATTACATTTACAGCACAAACATTAAACATAATTTGACAAACTATGGTCGATGAATCTGATTCTCAACCAAACAGATCATCAAGCCCAAATGCAAGTAACTCAATTTTCCAAGTCTCATTTCCTTTTCCCTTCATTTTCCTTCTCCCAAACAATCGTCAGAATTCGTTCCAAATCCAAATTTTAGAACTCGAACCTTTGCAGCCCTCACTTGAGACCTATGTTTCCTCCCATGCGCTTGAACCTTTGCAGCACTCACTCGAGACCTGTGTTTCCTCCGGAGCACGTACACGTACGCGTGCTTGTACGGGTAGTCGCACGTGCAGTCGTCGGACAGACATGTGACCACCACCTTCTTGGAGAGTTTCTCGGGTAGCCTCCTACAACCACAACCGGATGTTAAAGTAATCAAAACTGCATAATGAAAAATTCAAAGCAACTAGGTCTTGACTCAGGTGTCATCCTCCACAGAGGATAGATCAATTCCACGCAACCTTGAAAAATAGAGAGAATACTCACGGGTCTCGCTCGTGAAGAATTGTCTCCACTTCCTTGCTCATTTCTTGGTAAAAATGGTCCAATGCCTCCTCACATAAATTCGTATACTAATGCAGAAAACCAGAAATTTCGCGTAATGACTTCATCCACTATACCACATGCAAGAAGCACTCGCAATATTTTCAATGAGATCTAACGCAATAAATCTTACCTCTGTATTCAAATATGCTGCCCTGGATAACTTTGTCCTTTCCTCCGATGATAAAGTAAATGATAACTTTTTTTTCCAATACGTTAGAAGCGGCAAATACTAGAGAAGAGAGAAGCAATGGAATTTAAAGAGCGCAAACTAAAGTAAAGCAGATAAATAATGCTTTGTATATCTAGAGCATCCAAAAACTGCAATTCAAGATCGTGACTAAGGGCAACTCCATAAAAGTCGATCAACTCCTAAAAAAACGTTAGTGAGTTGATGAAGTGGTCTCTACTGCTCAAAAGGATATTGTTTTGCATTTCCTTGGCAATAAATGCATGGAGAATGAATTACGCCCCTAATTATTACATAATAATCACCTCACGTTGATTTTTCGTTGAAGCCGATAAACTAAAAAGCGTGCCATCACTTAGAACAATGGAACGCCTTGGAGAAAGGAAGGGAAAAGAAGGCAATACCTCTATTGGGAAACCATCAACATACACTGGTCGGGAGAGTCCTTAGGCATCTTATTAGCAACCTAATAAACAACTCAAGTGAGATCCATAAGGATTTATGTTGACTCCAGTTAAAATAGATGCAAAATGATGTATATGGTCTAAAAGGATATTGTTCTGCATTTCCTTGGCAATAAATGCATGGAGAATGAATTACACCCCTAATTATTACATAATAATCACCTCACATTGATTTTCAAATCGAAGCTAATAAACTAAAAAGCATCCGCGTTAGAGCCATCACTTAGAACAATGACGGAACGCCTTAGAGAAAGGAAGGGAAAAGAAGGCAATACCTCTATTGGGAAACCACCAACATACTCTTGTCGGAGAGAGTCGTTAGGCATCTTATTAGCAACCTAATAAACAACTCAAGTGAGATCCATAAGGATTTATGTTGAGTCCAATTAAAAGAGATGCAAAAGGATGCATCTGGGCTAAAAGGATATTGTTCTGCATTTCCTTGACAATAAATGCATGGAGAATGAATTACACCCCTAATTATTACATAATAATCACCTCACATTGATTTTCGTTGAAGCCGATAAACTAAAAAGCATCCTCGCTACAGCCATCACTTAGAACAACAAAGGAACGCCTTAGAGAAAGGAAGGGAAAAGAAGGCAATACCTCTATTGGGATTGGGATACCATGAAAATACACTTTTTGGGGAGAGTCCTCAGGCATATTACCATCCTAATAAACAATTCAAGTGAGATCCTTATATGTTGAGTCCAGTCAAAAGTTAAAAGTTAAAAGTTAAAAGAGATGCAAAAGGATGTAGCAAACAGATTAATGCCGACATAAGATTTGGTCTAAACCAGACACCTCATAAGTTATAGCGATCAAAACTGGAAACAGATTGCAGAAAAACATGCTTGCACATGACCTAAAGGATACCCATTAGATGGACCATTAAAAACCACCCACAGATGGAGATGTAATCAAATTGATCCTTTAGATTTGTATTAAATGATACTAATCAAAAGAGCATTTAATGTACACTGAAGACATTCTTCCTCTCCCAAACAATCCCCAGGAGAGCTCACAACCTTCACAACACTCACCTCATCGACTTGGCTCTGCGCGTTGGGGTTCGGCTCGTCGGGCTCAGGCGCACGAGAGTAGTACGCGACGGCGGAGGGCGGCCAGGTCGCGAAGGAGCTGGTAGAGAGAGGAGGAAATGTGGGCGGAAGATTGTGGCAGCAGAAGAAGAGAGAGGGGAGAGGAGAGAGCGAGCTGCGTGGGGTGGGGCGACTGGCCAAGCCGGCCCATTCACGAACCGGATTAAGGTGAGGTGTAGGCGCGCGAATCAGTTTCTGGATTTCTTGCTTGATCCTCCATCCATGCAAAGGTTTCCGCAACATTGCCATGATGAATTAGCAACGCGAGGACCCTGACGACGACTCGTGAAGAGGATGAGAGCAGATTCTTATGGGGAGAGGAAGGAGGGAGGAGATTTCCGAGATCAGCGGACACAGAATCCTAACGGATTCAATTGGTGATACGATTTGACGTGGATCGCAAGTTTTCCTTTTTCGGTTAGATTACGGAGCGGGAGGATTTATCTCGGGGGGAAATATAAGGTGGGCCAGCCCCTCCACGTCACCGTGCTCCGGCTCAATCAAATATTGATGCCGGTGCCGGACAGGGGCCGGCCCACCTAATTTTTTTCTCCCCACTCTCCCACCTCTATCTCTCTCTCTCTCTCTCTCTCTCTACTCTCTGTCTAGCAAAAGGCAAACGACGACCGCCGCCGCCGCGATCCTCCGTCGATGGCAGCTACTGGAAAACGACGGAGGCTTAGTGGAGTCGGTCGCCATCCTCGTCGCAAACAGAGTACAAGTTTCTCGGGCTGCATTTGCTGCACCTTCAAGCATGATATGGTTTCGAGTGACATCTTCAGAGGAAAGAAAGGCCTATGGACCCCTCTTCCCCTCCCTCTCATGTATTTTGCACGTTTTTCCTCACTTTTGCCACCGACCGGAGATGTCCTGTTTCGTACGTACTCAAAATTTTTGGAGATTTTTGAATTCTCTTTACGTGTCTTAGCGTTGGAATGAGCATGTGGTTTTGTAGATGAAGTACTAAAGAAAAGTAGACACAGCTTGGAGGGTCGGTTTGGAGTGTTAGCAAGGGCAACCTTTTCTTATTAGAGGGCGGGGCAAAATACCCTTTGGACTATTAGGGAGCTTTATAGCAAAAAACTTTTTAAAGTATGCACGTCATTATGGATTTGTAAACTCATTGGATCCAGTTTTCATGTTTTAGGCATCAAATCATGGACATGTCATTAACTGATCAATAGTTACTTCAGGACTACATTCCTTGGCTCTGTTCATACATGAAAGAGATGTTTATGAGTAGGAAGTCGGGCATTTTCTTGCTGCTTTACCAAAGAAAGTTAAGTTGAGCATTCTTCACTTTATTCCCGACATCACTCTTGGAAGTTTTGGTGCTATTATTCAGGTGACCACTCTTTTGACTCATTAGAAATGTTATTCATACTGGCAATGTTACCGACAACTACCCCTTTAGAGAACGAAATTGAGGTGCTGATAAGCATAGTTTTGCATTGGTTTTTGATGTTGAACGTCTTCTGGAGCCAAGATTCTGCTATTTGACATTACTGTGGTAAAACAACAGGGATCATTACCTCTTGTTGATCAAGTAACATCCTTCGAAGCCATCAGGCTGTCCTAATGCTCGTGTCAAATACATTTCAGACCTGCCAACTATCGCCAGCTTCCTAGTGAGCTTCTCTGGTTAGTACTTCCATTTCTATTATTTCATGCTTGTTTCGTCAATAATACTTTAAAAGAATATACTCTTTGCAAGTTTAGACACATACAAATAAAAAGGCAAGTGGCTCTACTAGTACGGATCCTCCTACTAATGTCAAGAGTACATGCGTTAGAAGTTATTCGAAGAGACAAAAGTGACAACATTTGGGAATGTTTAGTTTTGACATGTTGTGGTAATATCTTTTGTGATAATGGGTTCGGTAAAGTGGTGTTGATCAATTTGTTATTTTCATTGATGATGGCATCAATGAAGTAGGGTTGTGGATGTATGTTTTTTATTTATCTTATATGGCCATTTGTATAACATTTAGGATCAGTGAGATGATGTGCTTTTGAACCATCTTATTATAGTAAAATGGGTTTATTCATCTATTTTTTACTTGAATAATGTATAACTAGTGTTTGTTCATGAAGTAATGAGATTGTGCATGCCATCATTTGCTCTTTTATACTCAATGGATGAGTACTTCTCCGGGATGTTGTGCAGTTGTGAGTGCCCTACATAAAAGTCAATTTCAATTTAAAAGAAAAAAAGAAACCATTCTTATTAGAAAGCCCCTCGTTCTCAGACATTTCAATGTCAAGGAGGAAGCATTCAATCACACCAGAAGGACTCAACTTTTATTACTTATTAAAACAAACCATTCTCCAAAAAAAACAAAAAAAACTTGTAGCTGTAATAGAAGATAAACAATTCCAAAAGATACGTACAGAATGAAAAGCATATAATATGCAAAATTTACCTTTCAGCAAAGCTTGAAACTCGTTTAATTTGTATAAATCGAAACTTTCCTAAGAAATGCCTATGGTGGGTTTTTTTAGGTGTGTTTTCCTAAGAAATGTGATACCAGTTTCATATCGGCGGCATCAGGTTTGACATCCCGAAATTTGGCCCCATTTCGAATATAGGAAATGGTTGTTTCGTTGACACACTTATGGTCGTTTACGCGCTTATTTCCGAAAGCTTTAAAGAAAAAAAAATAGTTGCCCAAGTTTATTTTAAAAAGGGTTGTTGTGCAAGAAATAGAGAAAAACATGAGGTGTCAGATTTGGACGCCAAATTTTATTGGCTCAATAACACAATAAGGTTTTAAACTACGTGCATGCAAAGTTTAATAGATTAATTTTGAGTATGGGAGTTAATACGAATTTATTTCCGAAAGCTTTAAAGAAAAAAAAAGAATTGCTCAATATTATTTCCAAAAAGAGTGGTTGGGCAAGAAAATAGAAAATAAATAGGGTGTCGGGTTTGGCCACCAAATTTTATTTGCTCAATAACACAATGAGATTTTAAACTAGGTGTGTGCGAATTTTGATAGATTAATTTTGAGTACGAGAGCACGTACGAACTTATTTTTGAAAGCCTTAAATAAAGAAAAAAAAAGAGTTGCCTAAGTTTATTTCAAAAAGGGTTTTTGGGCAAGAAATAAAGAAAAAAATAATGTGTCAGGTTTGGACGCCAAATTTTATACGCTCAATAACACAATGGGATTTTAAACTAGGTACGTGCAAAGTTTGAAGGATTAATTTTAAGTACGGGAATACGTACAAATTTATTTCCGAAAGCTTTAAAGAAAAACAAAAGAGTTGTCCAAGTTTATCTCAAAAAGGGTTATTCACCATGAAATAGAGAAAAAAATGAGGCGTTAGGTTTGGACGCCAAATTTTATTTACTCAATAACACAATGAGGTTTTAAACTAGGTGCGTACAAATTTTGATGTATTAATTTTGAATAGGGGAGCACGTACGAATTTATTTCAGAAAGCTTTAAAGAAAAGAAAAAAAAGAGTTGCCCAAGTTTATTTCATAAAGGGTTGTTGGGTAAGAAATAGAGAAAAAAAAATGAGGTGTCACATTTTGATGCCAAATTTTATATGCTCAATAACACAATGAGATTTTAACCTAGGAGTGTGCAAAGTTTAATGGATTACTTTTGAGTACAGGAACACTTGCGAATTTATTTCCGAAAGCTTAAAAAAAAAAAAAAAAAAAAAAGCAGGTGCCCAATATTATTTCCAAAAAGAGTGGTTGGGCAAGAAAGTAGAAGATAAATGGAGTGTCAAGTTTGGACACCAAATTTTATTTGCTCAATAAAAGTTTTAAACTAAGAACGTGCAAAATTTGAAGAATTAATTTTGAGTACGGGAACATGTATGAATTTATTTACAAAAGCTTTAAGGAAAAAAAAAAGGTTGCCCAAGTTTATTTCAAAAATGGTTGTTGGACAAAAAATAGAAAAAAAATATTTGTCGGGTTTGGGCGCCAAATCTTATATGCTCAATAACACAATGAGGTTTTAAACTAGGTGTATCCAAAATTTGATGGGTTAATTTTGAGTATAGGAGCACGTACGAATTTATTTCCGAAATTTTTAAAGAAAAAAAAAAGTGTTGCTCAATATTATTTCCAAAAGGGTGGTTGGGCAAGAAAATAGAAAATAAATGGGGTGTCGGGTTTGGACACCAAATTTTATTTGCTCAATAACACAATGAGGTTTTAAACTAGATGCGTGCAAAGTTTGATGGATTAATTTTGAGTAGGGGAACACGTACCAATTTATTTCCGAAAGCCCTAAAGAAAAAAAAAAAAAAAGACTTGCCCAATATTATTTCCAAAAAGGGTGGTTGGGCAAGAAAATAGGAAATAAATGGGGTGTCGGGTTTAGACACCAAATTTTATTTGCTCAATAATATAATGAGATTTTAAACTAGGTGCATGCAAAGTTTGTTGGGTTTGGACACCAAATTTTATTTGCTCAATAACACAATGAGGTTTTAAGCTAGGTGCATACAAAGTTTGATGGATTAATTTTAAGTAAGGGAGCACGCACGAATTTATTTCCGAAAGCTTTAAAGAAAAAAAAAATAGTTGCCCAATATTATTTCCAAAAGGGACGGTTGGGCAAGAAAATAGAAAATAAATTGGGTGTCAGGTTTGGACACCAAATTTTATTTGCTCAATAATATAATGAGGTTTTAAACTAGGTATATGCAAAGTTTGATGGATTAATTTTGAGTACAGGAGCCAAACAAATTTATTTCCGAAAGCTTTAAAGAAAAAAAAAGAGTTGCCCAATATTATTTCCAAAAAGGGTGGTTGGGCAAGAAAATATAAAAATAAATATGGTGTCTGTGTCGGATTTGGACGCCAAATTTTATACGCTCAATAACACAATGAGGTTTTAAACTAGGCACGTGCAATGTTTGATGGATTAATTTTGAGTACAGGAGCACGTATAAATTTATTTCCCAAAGCTTTAAAGAAAAAAAAAAGAGTTGACCAAGTTTATTTCAAAAAGGATTGTAGGGCAAGAAATAGAAAAAAATGAGGTGTCAGGTTTGGATGCCAAATTTTATTTGCTCAATAACACAATGAGGTGCGTGCAAAGTTTGATGGATTAATTTTTAGTACACTAACACGTACAAATTTATTTCCCAAATTTTTAAAGAAAAAAAAAAAGTTGACCAAGTTTATTTCAAAAAGGGTTAATGGGCAAGAAATAGAGAAAAAAAATGAGGTGTTGAGTTTTTTTTTTTTTTTTTTTTTTTGGGTCAGTCATACTCTATTCCTACTCTACACTCACTCGTAGACTTGTGCCCTGCCTCTTGCAGGGCGTGGGAGTCGCAACCCGCTCTCGAAACTTACGCGCCCCTACCCCATCCCCCCCTGAGAAGGTGAGGATTTGAACCCCTCACCTCCCCCTTCCATGTTGGAAGGGTGGCCACTGGGGAACCCCAGTGGTTTGGACGCCAAATTTTATATACTCAATAAAACAATGAGGTTTTAAAAATGAGGTGTTGGGTTTGGTAGCGCCGGTAGCAAAGAGAAGGTAATCATCCCGCATTTGTCTAGTGTTTCCTTGAATAGAATTTGCATAATATTCTCTTCTCGATTTTATATTTACTTAAAATTCTCGCTTGATGTTATGTTTAGGAAGAAAGGTTGATTTGCTAAAGAACAAGTTTGGATTTGATGACGCTTTCAACTACAAGGAAGAATTGGACATGGATGTTGCACTGAAAAGGTGAACAAGGATTATAGTAACAAAGATTGAGCAAATGACCGATGTACATCCAAACTTCAAGAAAGGCAACTTGGTTTGGGGCGTGACTGGATGGGAGGAGTGTAGTCTAATTGCTGCAATTGCCGTGAGAATTAGGTGATCTAGTCGAGCTTTGAGAAATCAGAATGAGGAGTATATTAGGAACTCTATATACCTAACAAACTTCGTCAATCTAAACTTGAGGCAGCAACTCAAAGTAATATATTCTTCCTCAATGAGCCAAAAGTAGCAACAATACCAAAAATTCTAGGCGAGACAGAGACATTCTACGAGAGACCATCCACAAACCCATGTCAGCAATTTGCCTAGCCATTTCAAATGAACCACTTCAATAACCACAAACCCATTACTACAACAAACCCATGTCAACGAAATTTAAAATAAAATTCAAGTGAAATCAAGACAGCTAAATCCTCAACATAAATATAAAGCACTGCAATTTCAAAAAGACGATGAAGGTGTTGAGTGAGCGTTAAGCAAGCGCCAGGCGAATCTGAGTGAGCGTCGGATGGAGGCGTCGGGCAAGCATTGGACGAAGACGTTAAGCTGAGCGTCGAATGGAGGCGTTGGGCCGACGCACAATAGCAAAATACATACGTATCGTTGTCAATTGGACGGACTGACGTCATTGATTGTGACAAATTTGATGATATCATCATGAATTCATTGATCTCCTCTTGTTGTCAATCCGAGAAGTCCGTTAAAAAAACCTAGCCACAAGAGAGTGCACATTGGATGATGACCAGAAAACTTTACAAACTAGAAGTCTAAGATGAGCAACCCCCGGTCACACAAGCATGGGTAGAAATTATATCCAAATTTTTTTTAACAGAGAAACTAACTAATCACTTTCTACAAAGGTTTAAGAAAAATTAGCCTTTTTAAGAGCCAAAATAACCCACATTGTCACTGGACTTACATCACTCGAGAGCATAGAGGATCTATAATTTTGCCTACATGGAATGCTAATTAGACCTCTTACCATTGATCTTCTCAAGAAACTTGATCACAATTTTTTAATTATTATCCCATATGATGTTCTCACATTTCATCACATCCACCCAAGAAAATATTCTTCATGTTATGCTTCTTCTAATGCTTGCAATGCACAAAGAGATTCCAGTAGGTCATTAGCTAAAAAGGAATGCACCGAAAAGTGATACAAATCATACAATCCAACCAACAAAGATGCAGTTTTTCCAATGACTGCAATGTACGAATCGATTCCAGTAGGTCCTTAGCTGAGAAGTAATGCACATAAAAGTGATACAAATCGTACAAACCAACTAACAACGACACAAATGCAGCAGGCACCACTTTCACCTCAACAAACCGACTTAGAAAGCTACTGCTTCTCATGCCAACACCCCCAAAACTCGAATCATGGAACCTAGTTCCCGACCAAACTCAAAGTTCCACTCATCCAAAGATGCTGATTCATTGAAATGGATAGTACTAAGTGCAGAAATTCTTCTCCACTTGTCGCAACACACCAATACCTCTTCCAAACTATTAGCTCCGCGATTATCAATTCACTAAATCTCGGCCGCAAGAAAATGATTGCCTGATACGCGGTGGCCTGAGCTAAAAAGGGGTCGATGGAAAATGAATCTGAACTCTAACCAAAGCAAACAAAACCTCCATCGCGCAATTCCTAGGAAAAACGTTTCAGAAATTTACCTGATAAATGTAGGGCTGAAAAGGCATCCGAAGAACGGCACGGCCATGGTGGAACACTTTGTCGTGTTCGGTGAGGTCGAATCCGGTTGCGACCTGCATCGGGTCAATCGGGTGGCGACTCGGGTGGGTGAGTCGAGTCTTCGCAATTTCGAAGGCCGAATTGTAGGGTTTTGGCAGATGAACGGGTTGGGCTAGATTGGGGAGTCGATTCGATCAAAGAGCAACTCGGCTTGAGCAAACTCCTTGGATTTGAGTTCAGATTGAATCGATTTGGGCAGATAGGATTTGGGGTTCTTCCTCCATCGCTGGAGATGATTCGAGGCAAGTGAGAAAAGGGAAAACGGAAGAGCTTTTTACGGCGCCATTCTGTTTTGAAGGTTCTAGGTCTTCTTTTTTTTTTAATAAAATGGTCCATGTCAGCGCCAGTCCGACCACGTAGGACGGCCGGTGCTGACTTTGTATCCACGTAGGCATTTTTGGGCTAGATTTGCCGGCTAGATTTGCCGGAAGGACTAAATCGGCACCAAAAAAAGGTTTAGGACTAAATTGGCACAAGACAAAAGGTTTATGACTTTTTTGGCATTTTTCCCTACATTTGTTTGTATAAATGACATATCAATGAGAGTAAACTTAAAAGTTCACTAAGAGAGTAAAAATCTCTAGCGACACTATTGCCTAATTTGTTTTTATTTTCTTTTTCCTCTTTTTTAATTATTTTGTTTTTTTTATTTTTCCCCATTCCATCATCCTATAATAAAATTTTATTAAATAATACCAAAAATATGTCATTTATAAATATAATATTCATATTCATATATTGAAGTTATATTATAAGATAGAATTAAACTCGAATATATAAATAAAATTAAGATTAAATTAAAAATATTTTTTATTTTTGTTATTTTGAATTTCTTCTATTAGAATTAATATATTATGTATATTGAAATATAGTTTCAATTTTGTTAATTTAATAAGTTTGTTATTCGAAGAAAAATGGCTTTCTTATTGTAGATATTATAAATCTAGAAATATTATCCACATTTATCACATCTCTCTCGTAAGATAATTTGATCTAGTTTATATCGCTCTTATATCCAACTTTATCATGTTTTAAGTAGGCACCAAACGCGGATAAGATAAATTATATCTTATTCCGAATTTTATCATGACTAGCAAATACAATCTAAGATGCATGGGTATCATAAGCATGCAGTTTTTTTCCTTATTTATTGCTTTTTAATTTTTTTAAAACAAACCTAGACATCTCTTTTTTAAAAGCAAAGTTGCGGTCCTAGATTGGGCCGTGCCCTCGAGTGCTTTGGTGCCGTTTTGCTCCATCTCACGAAGTCTCTCCTCAATTTGCTTGCAAAAACTCCGGCTAACAAAGGTTCGCTCGTGAGTTCCTTCTTCTTTGAGCGTATCGCAGAGCATCTCGCCAATTACCTTAGGTCAATTTAACAATTTGATTATTGAGAAAAGAAATTAGTGTTATCATGCAGGTGTGTCCTCATCCAATGTAAACGAGAGTATTTAAAGTGAATTTGTGACGCCTCAAATCGTCACGCACTACACATGTCATATTTAATTTTTTTCTTAATAATTTATCTGCATGCGGAAGCATGACAAAATAATCATAACATGACATATCAACATCTCAATATCTCAATAGCTTAATAATGTATATATGCAATACTTTTAATAACATTAATTATACATATAATTGCGACACTTATTGACAGGTATATGACTTCAATTTTTATATTAAATCCTGGGGTTCTGCAGGTTTGTCTTCTGGTTGGTTGCTCTTTTTCACGTTAATGGGTATTTGGGATCATATAATTGCGACATCTCTTAAATAGATTTGTTATTTTCTTTCCTTTTGCTTTTAGACTTGAATGCACACACATGCGAGAGAGATTTGTCTCTTGGAAGATGGCGGTGTTCGAAATAAGACTATTTACAGGGGATGTTTGCCCTGTGGAAGTGCTTAATTTGAAGCTCCCTCTGAGAGCTACTAACTTTGGCAGCTAATTTTCTTGATAGTACGGTCAATGCCGGAGCTTCTAAATGTGCAAACGTCTTGATAGGAGTGGGGTCGGTTAAATTGGCTGTTAGTTGAGTGATTTGCTGGGGTATCTCATTTGGTGAAAATGCCAAAAATCTTTTGAGTGTAATTTGCTTTCTTTGCCAGCATCTTCACATACTTTACCCAGTCAATCTATGCAGTAAAATTGGGTGAAAAAAGTAATTAGAACACCTCTCCCGTTATTTCTTTTCTGGAAAGAAGTCTCATTGAGGAAAATTAGTGTGTAACTCATTGCTCTCGCATCATTTTCAGGCGATTTTTCTTTGTTAATCATATAACTTTCCTAGCGAAATCTCACGGAAAATAAGAAATTACTAGAAAAGTATGCAAGGAAAACTACTAGAAAACCTGGAAAGGAATCATTATCCTGACAAATAGTTTCACAAAAGGAATACTTTCTCTTGTATGGATGTGCAAGGGACACGTAAGACTCTTCTGAAATGTTCTTGTGGTGAATTAAATACTATTTCTGGGTACTCTTTTGGCTTTTATTTAGATTCCGATCCCTAGGCAGTTGAATTACCTTCAAGTATAGGGTGATCATACATTTTATTATTTGCAGGTTATATCGGTTCTGTTTCATTCTTGAACACTGTGTTGCAAGTCAACAAGCTCCGTTCTGTAAACCCAAAATTGACATATGGTGAGTACATTTGTCATAATGAGTAGAATCCCCTAGCGTTGAAGATCAGTGTCATCTACCCCCAATAGCTAAAAAGATCGTGAGATCTGGGTCGCGGCAACCCTCATCGGAAGGTTGCACAACCCGCCGCGCCGCAACCTCTGTGCGGAGGTCGCTCGTGCTGCTCAATCTGGATCGTGGCGACCCAGATCGCAAGATCCCGGTCGCCACAACTCTCGCCCAGCCGTCGTACGACCCACCGCTCCACAGAGGTCACCGGCGCTCGCAATTTGGTCGCCACAACCCAGATCTGTGCGACCAAATCTGCGCATGATCTGGGTTGCCGGCGTCCTCCACGCAGCGACCCTCGTCGGAGGGTCATGGGACCCTAGCTGCACCACCTGCCCTTCGCTGGACCACCTGCCCTTCGCCGGCCGTGTTCTCAATAAAGAGAAGGGAAGGATTAAGACGATGAACAGTAGTCGGGGTAAAGCCAGAAAAACGAAAAATTAACGAGGACAATTTCGGAAGAAAAAAGTTATTATCTTCAATGCCAGCATGCCGAGAATGTCCAAGGCAGCCCCCAACCTATCTTGAACTTTCAGCCTTGGGAAGACTTTGCCTTTGGCAAAGGCAAGTGAAAGAAAATTGCCAAACACTCAACATTTGGCCCAAAGGCCTTTAGCCCCTAAAGACCCTTGGGGAAGCAGTTCCCAAACAGAGCCAACGTATATCATAGTGCTTTCGATAGAAATTAGTCAAATCTTTCTCGAGGGAAACGCTGCAGAATGGCTATATTTGCTATCCTTAAGCTCGTGCTAAACGTCAATTATTTCTTAATCAGATAGTACCTTAGAGCATATTCACCGTTCACCATACAAATTTAAGGTATATCGAGGCAATTTCGTTAAATGTGATGTCTAGAAGCCGAATAAGTCTATTTATATGGAGGTTATAAAATTTCCTGGCAATAAGAAGATGAGATTGATCCGGATGTCCGAGTGGAGTTGACTGTTGTGCCCCCCTCATGTCTGTAGGAAAAGAATATGCATATGCAGCCATTGGCTTCTAGTAAATTGGTGATGTCGTGGGGGGCCAGGTTTTTGTCGGCATTCTGTTAGTAACGTTACTCGTTACGGATGAACGTCATCGAGTGGACGAGGATTTACATTTGATGGGTAGTAATCTTGGTAGCTACCATGAAATTCCTCGAAACGGGGCTCAAGACAGAAAATGCTTTTTCTAAATACTATAAATGGTTTGAAGCTCATCCAAAAGCAAGCGCTGCTCCGTAATTATCTTGGTTTTTAATAATTTTTTTTTTTTTTCGATTTTTCCTTTTCTTATTTTATCTTTTTTCTTCACTTCCTCTACTTCCTCCAGTCAATTGCCGCCATCTAGTAGCCAAAGGCACGACCTCAAGAAAGCAGCTTGGCCGTAACTAGGTGAGACTCGACCTCGACGGCCATATTTGAGGCCTAACCTCACCAGATCTGATGAGGTCATGCCTCACCTAGCCACTCGGGAGGGATCGACTCTCGCCAGTGGCTAAGCAAACCTCACCGGCCATAGGCAGGCACCGTCCATGAGCAGGTCGCAGCCTCACCAGATCACTTGCCCATGGCCAGCGAGGTTTGCCCAGTGGTTGTGCGAGGTCGCGGCCTTCATGCTCGGATCCTGCTTAGGTGTGACATGTAACAATCTACCTTGAATACCAAAATTTTTACGACTGTTATGAAAATTACATGTGCCATGGATAAAAATCACTAAATAAGAATTGATTATTGCAATTTCCATAGGGCGGCATCTACGATGCAAATTTTGTCTCATGTAAATCAATCCTCAAAGGTCATCCAACATAATTGTTTCACAATTCATTTCTTCCATCCAAAGTTGATACCACATAGGATGGCCACCCTAGCCACCGCAACACCCAAAGACGAGCATTTTCACGGTAGAAATGGCCGGATTTTTCTACGTAACTTCCTCAAGATCCATTCCCTAACAAAAGCAACAAAAAAAGTTAACATCAGATGCAGAAAA
>CM024536.1:7146898-7206186 GCA_014182385.1 Eucalyptus viminalis
GAGCTCTTCTTTTCTTTGATGGAGCAACCATGGGCTCCTTCCACTTTTCTCTTAGCGGCGAAGAGAGTTGATGAGATTTGGCGGGGAGTCTTCTCCTTGAATTTCTCCAATTCCTTGCTCGGTTCCTTGAGACGCATTTTGGTCACCATTTTCCAGTCCTACCACCATATGATCGCATGGTCGAACACAAAAGATTTGCGGAGGCTGAATATTGGATGTGCCGAATAATAGCAAGTAACAAGGCTTGGGTAAGGGAGTTGACCTCTGTCCTTCATCAACTGCTCTATACATGTGAAACATAACAGTATGAGGAAGAGAGAACTTCCTTCCACGAGGATGGCATACATCAACTTTGCCTCGAGGCTTGAAACATCGAGTTTTGGAAGTTGATTTCGTAGAAGGCAATTAATCACGATCTTGTGAAGCAAGATGTTGAATGCATTCATCCTTGAGTAGGTGATCTTCTGTCCGTTCTCTGTCCTTCACCGTTCAAGTGTGGCCCGAGCAATGGAAACTTTGATTGGTTGATATCTGCCTCTCTCAACTTCTAACAGGCTGCCCGACATATTCATATCACAAACATAATCTTGTTCTTTAACACTGAAGGAAAATTTATTCGCATCTAGAAAATAAGATTCGAATAGAAATATCTCGGTCCAAATTCGGCATTAAGCCTCTGTTGAGTCGAGCAAAACTTTTCAAGTTGTAGAGTGCGAACTTTTCCCTCAAGTTCGGCTTTCACGGCATCCGGAAAATCCAAAGTCCCACACTTCTAGGGTTTATTACCCCTCGCTTCCAGCAATTTCAGTACATATCTTTTTGTTCCTTTGATCGAACAAATCTCCCCTTTTCCTTGAATTTCAGCCGCAATACCCATTTTCGGTTGAAATAGACTGGGCTACAGTTGTCATCGTCATTCCCATCTACGGGTTCGGGCCCGATCCACGAGGATCAGGATATTCGCGGGGTTTCCTCGGCCACCCCTTTACGAAGATTCCCAAACTTTCCATTTTAAAGAAAAATATACTGTTCATATATCCTTTTCTTTAACAAAATCATCAACATAGTTCAAAAGGAGTACGAATTCCTTTTAAAGCACGATATAGCTTGTAAATAAAAAGCGGGCTTTTGAACTCTTACGAGTGCCGTCTCGGCGATTTCTTCCCGATGCTGATTAACAACGCCTTGAGGACTAGATGGTGGAGAATGACGCTCGCTAAGAATGTTGTGGGCTCGGTTAAGCGATCAGAAATCTAACTTCATCTTCAATAAGATCGAAGTGCGTAGGCCCCTCACTCATTCTGCAGATTCCCACTCGCTTGCGATTCTTGAAGACTTTCGAGAAGAATACATCTTTGCGGTGTTTGGAAGTTTCCTTGCTTGACTTTCCCGAAAAAGATGATAACTTTTTGAAGATTTAGCGAAGAAGACAAACGGGAATGGAGGATCGATGCTTTCTAGGGTTTTTGAGAGAGAAGAGATTAGAAAAGTGAAGAGAAATCGAAATTGTTCGTTCGGTTATGAAGAAGAGTAAACGAAGCTGTCACAAAGGAAATAAAGATATGCCTTTTCAAAATAAACTTGTCTTTATCACAAAAATAGCTATTTCAAAAATAACTTCCCTTTTGAAAATGAATCGATGCAATATTTACGTCAATTAAATATAGCAACAATTTAAACAAGTTCGATGATCGTACCTTTTCAAGATAAGATTGGAGAGAGAAAGACTTACAATCGAAGGTCGAGCCAAGGCGTAAATAAAGTCTTGTATTCTGAGTCTCGAAAGTCTTTAGACTTTGATATCCTCATACCTCAGAATGTTGAGTCTAGACCGTATAGATTCAAATTGATTTTTCTCCAAAGGCTTCGTGAGTATATCAGCTAGCCGATTCTTTGAGTCAACAAATTGAATTGAAACATCACCATTTTGAACATGATCTCTAATAAAGTGATGTCGAATTTCTATATGCTTCGCTCTTGAGTGGAGAATTGGATTTTTGGTGAGGTTGATAGCGCTGGTGTTGTCGCAATTAATCTCGTGCATGAGTCTTCGATTTCAAAATCTCTTAGCTGTTGTTTTATCCATAGAATTTGCGAACGGCAGCTTCCAAGAGCTACATACTACGCTTCATTGTTGAAAGAGACACACGATTACTTTGTTTCCTTGAAAACCAAGACATTGTTACGCTTCCAAGCAGCGCAAGTTCCTGAAGTGCTCTTTCTAACAACTCTGCAACCGGCTAGATCTGCGTCTGAATATCCCAGAATTTTTAAAGTCTCCTTCTTAGGATACCAAAGACCGATGCTTGATGATGAAGCAACGTATTTTATGATGTGTTTAAGACCTTGAGATGGGATTCTCTAGGATCTGATTGAAACCTAGCACGGTCTGCAAACACTCAACAAAATATCAGGTCTAGAGCGATAAGATAAAGAAGTGATCCAATAATGCTCCTGTACAGCTTTTGATCAATTTTCTTCCCTTCTTCATCTTTATCAATCTTTAAAGAACTTGACATCGGTATGTCGGTCTTTTTTTGCAATTCTCAGTCAAACCTTTTGACAAGATCATTAACATATTTTTCTTGAAAAATAAAAGTACCTTCCTTCAATTGTTTTACTTGAAGACCGAGAAAGAATGTTAACTCTCCCATCATACTCATTTCAAACTCATCCTGCATAGACTTTGAAAATTTTTACACAAACTTTCATTAGAGGATCAAAAATGATATCATCCACATATATTTGAACAAGTAAGAAACTTTTGTTTTCCTTCTTGATAAATAAAGTCGTATCCACTTTACCTTTGACAAAACCATTTTGTATTAGGAACTTACTTAATCTGTCGTACCAAGCCCGAGGTGCTTACTTTAAACCATACAAAGCCTTTTTCGATCGAAGGCGAGTCGGCTTCTTTGGGTCTTCAAACCCTGGTGGTTGTTCCACATATACTTCCTCATGGATAAATCCATTTAGGAAGGCGCTTTTGACGTCCATTTGGAATAACCTGAAATTCTTATAACAAGCAAAAGCAAGTAATAGTCGAATAGCTTCTAACCTTGCCACTGGAGCGTAAGTCTCATCATAGTCTATTCCCTCTTCTTGCGTATATCCCTTGGCCACGAGTCTTGCTTTATTTCGTACGACTTATCCTTTCTCGTTCATCTTGTTTCTGAACACCCATTTCGCTCCAATAACAGTTTTACATTTTGGTTGGGATGTCAATTCCCAAACATCATTTATGCTGAACTGTCTGAGCTCTTCTTGCATAGCTTCAATCCAGCTTTCATCGATAAATCTTCTTCTATGCTTTTGGTTCAATTTCAAAAACGAGTGCCACAAAGACTAGACTCTTCTTGCCTTTTTGGATCTTGTACGAATTCCTTCATTAATTTCGCCAATTATAAGATCTTTGGGATGATTGGACTTATGCTTCCAGTTACTCGATGATTTGTCTCAGTAGATTATCTCTTTCTTTATTTGGATCTTCACTAACAACCTTATGCTGGTTTTCCAGTCCGAGATGCTTCTTGAGTTGTAGACTTTGGAGGGTGCAGAGAGGTTCGTACTCTTCTTGATGAGTCGACTTGATTCATCTTGCGTTGAGTCTTGAAATTTGACATTCATTGACTCCTCTACGGGCTGGCTCTTCTTGTTATAGACTCGTAAGCTTTGCTTGATGTAGAATATCCAAGGAAGATACCTTCATCTAATTTCTCTTCAAACTTACCAACTCGATCTTTTGCATTTTTCAATATAAAACATTTACAACCAAATACATGAAAGTATGAAACAATAGGCTTCTTTTCTTTGAATAACTCATAAGGGGGCTTTCTGAAGAATTGATCTTAAGAAGAATCTATTGATGATATAGCAAGCTGTTGAAAAACTTCAGCCCAAAATCGAGAAGAAATTTTACTTTCAATTAAAAGAGTTCTAGCCATCTCTTGAAGAGTTCTGTTCTTTTTCTTTCCACAACTCCATTTTGTTGAGGAGTATATGGAGAGGAAAACACATGCTTAAAGCCAGATTCATCATAGAATTTTGTAAAATCTTGATTCTCAAATTCACCTCCATGATCTGTTCTTATACTAGAGATAACACAACCTTTTTCATTTTGAATCTTTTAGCAAAATTTTCAAAAATACGAAAAGGTTTCGGACTTACTTGAAAGGAAATATACCCAAGTAAAATGGGAGTAATCATCGACAATTACTAGGCAATACTTCTTACCCCCAATACTCGAGTTACAAGTTGGTCCGAAGAGATCCATATGCAGCAATCGTAATACATGATTAGTAGAGACATGATTTATTGGCTTAAAAGAATTTCTTACCTGTTTTCCCAGAATACATAGAGTGCATGAATCAGTCTTTTGGTATGGTAATTTTGGTAGACCTCGAACAAGCTGCTTTGATGAGATTTTGGCTAATTGCTTCATGTTGACATGACCAAGCTTTTTGTGCCATAAAGCTTGCTTCATCTTGAATTGAGATAAGACATTGCGATTCATTTGGTTTCATATCCAGGAAGATAGATATTTCCATGTCTTCGACCCATGAAAAGGCATCGAGTAGAGTCTTTTAATTTCGATTCCGAACATGTTCCTTCTTGAAAGAAGATCTTGAAACTAGTATCACACAATTGACTAATGCTGAGAAGATTGTAATTGAGTCCTTCCACTAGGGAGACATTACTTATTGTGAGTACCAATTTTCACGGTTCCAAATCCCCGCAATACTTCCTTTGTTTTTCCTCCAAATGAAACTTTTCCACCATTTACTTGAGCAAGCTTTATAAAACAATTTGAGTCTCTGTCATGTGTCTTGAGCATCCGCCGTCAAGATACCACTTTACATGTTTTTGATAGAGACCTGCATTTAAAATAAAGTCTCAAGCTTTTTGGTACCCAAATTTTCTTGGATCCTTTGGTGTTAGTAAGATAAACATGAAATTAGCCCATACTTTCTTAACAGGTTTCCATACCATAGGGCACTCTTTTCAAAGTGATCGGACTGTTTGCACTTTGAACATTTGAGAGCATTTCTTCCTACGAGTTTAACAAAAACCTTTTTAAGTGATTTTGTAAACTTCACTTGAAAGCCTTTTCTTGATTCTTTCTTTTACTTTAGGAAAATCAATCAAAGGGAATTGTTTCTTGTCATACCTAGACCAGACTTATTGAAGTAAGGTCTTTGCACCGAAAAAATTTTCTCCGGTTTTTCAGACCCTATTGAAAATTTCTTTGATATATTTGATAAGTCTGTTTTTTAAAAAAAAAAAACATTTTCTTTTAAAAGATTTTCTTCATTTTCTTTAAGATTGGAAAGCGACACGTCTAGACTTTTAACTCTTTCTTCTAAAACATTTTCTTTTTGTTTTTAGAGCTGAGTTTCTTTTTTTCAGTTTGGAAATTCTTTTAAGAGAAGTCTTAAGACTAAAGCATAGTTCATCAATATATTTAGAAACTTTGACAGGAATTTTAAAATTATTTGCCTCAAATTCACTGTCGAGTCTGATCCCGAGTCGATCCGGAGTCGAGTCCGATTGTGCCATCGAGACATAGATTGCATATTCATTATCACTTTTTCTTCACACTCCGGTATCACTCCAGGGTTTCGACATATGCTTTGGGGCCTTGTTGGACCAAGACCGGGTGTGCGTGGCGTCACTTTTAGTTGGTCCCTGCATTAGAGAAGTTAGGTTAATTCTGATCATGTAGGCTTTTGAGATGGTCAGTCAAAGTGGCCATAGAAATGCAAACTTATTAAACTTCCTAGGATTAACAGTTTATAAAAGAAAGTGCTACTTTTGGGAATGTTTGCTTTATACTATCCCAATTTGTTATGATTGACGAGATGATGTTTATATTTAATGCTTCCGCTTGCATTTAATTGAAAAATAAAAAGAATGGGTTAGTGACGTGTCTTGGGATGTCGCAGCTAATTGACCGTTGTGGGATGTTTGTGCACTCGGGGTTCAGGGCGTGACAATTTGTATATATGTTATGGTGGACAAGACCATATAATTTCGTTCTCTCTTTTGATAAAAGTAAATTATTTTGCAATCAATGAATTAAGATCTAATGTTATTATGATCTTTTGCATAGATGTAGTTTAGGTCTAACAGATCAAACCAATATAGAACGTCAACTCGGATAGACGCATTTTTGGCCGTTCACTCTTCCTAGATAAAAATCCCTTTGAAGGCCAATTGTACGATAACCCTTGGTACTTGACACCCTAAAGTTTAATCAGCAAAGGTTCAATAAGTTAGGTTTTGGAAGGGTCATCGGGAGTATTATCGATCGGAACGGGTCAAACGAAGATCTCTGTAAAGTTAACGACCTTGCTGGAGTTGCTTTTGATGAATGAATTGCTCCCAACTGGAATTCTTTTAAACCATATGTTAACAAGACAATCTCAAAATTGTCGTCCACTAAAGCACCCAGGCCAAAAACGGAATTGATCACGATGATTTTTGGACTAAAGTGGTGAAAAAGCTTGGTTAAGAGCTACTTGGGATATAGAGAAAGTTCAAACTTTAGGATAGACAATTTTGTGGCTAATAATAGAAACTAGAAAAGGTTCTGGCCACTCCCGCATGTGCCAGGCCTAGTCTCAGGTGCGCGCAGACCCTGGTCTGTCTCGGCCTCTTGAGCCTCTCTCCTATTCTTCAATCTCCACTTTCCATCTCCCATTAATCCCATCTTCCTCGTTGACATGAAGTCATCAACATTGGATTTGATCCCAAAAAGAGAAATCAACACTTATGGCATGAATTGGAAGCAAATACTATGGAATCGGTATCCCATGAGGTCAATCTTATTTAATAACATCTTTGTATCTGTTAAATATATTATGTGTGAGTAAAGTGTAATTATTTTTATTATATTTTTGTCAATTCACCTCTTTGATCCAAAATTATTGTTGATGATGCCCTTTAAAGATCAGAACATGACATCCTCCTTAGCTCATTGATATATGACAAGGGTAGACGAAAAAAGACAGCATCTAAGTTAAACAATTTAGGAAAATTACATGGCAGAATCTTTCCGACATCGTACAATTAGCTGTCAAGCAAACTTCTTCGCCTTTTGTTTTTTAAGAAACAAACAATCACAAATTTTTTTAGAGATAGATCAATTGCCCATTTATTTGATGGAAAACGGTTTATGAAAAAGTTTTCCATTTTTCAGTATTTAGATGACAGGAAATTAGTCAATTTATCAAAATATTTTCTCTGGATTAAAAAAATAAATTTATATTTGGAAAAAAATTCTGTTTATGGTAAGATATCATTTTTCTAATTTTTTTCTTACTGATTAAATTAGCCTAAATTAGACTTTACTAACGCATTTTAGTGGATTCACTTGCTATCAAACATTATAAAATTAATTTTTCTTCAACATGTTTTTGCATGAACAAACACCAGAAATTTATTTACTTTATCTGGAATTAAATTTTTTGAAAATATTTTTCAGCAATTAATTTTCACTACATAAACGCATCCTAGCGACATTTTTATTAACGTGTTTTCTCTGTCTCCCTCTCTCTCTCTCTCTCTCTCTCTCTCTCTCTGCTGCTGCTGCTGCTCTTTCTTCACCGGCTGTAAAAAAGGCCAATAAATAATTGAGTTTCACCAGCAATCATGCACCTAAAGTCGCCTGGTCATCAAGCTACAGGCTAAACCAGCTCAAGCTCAAATGAAGAAGACGGCACAGTGAAAATATATGGAAGAAAGAGAGCAACCCCACCATCATCATGATCTCTCACTTATCAAACAAACAGAAAACATTGTTCATTTGCTTGTCCTACTTCACTATTCCACGTCAACGTCAACGTCAACGTCAAAGCACGAGAAAACATCAGTGGATATTCTTGGCCAGGTCTACCAAGTTGGGCCGACCGAGAGAAAAGTCTTAAAAGGTGCGATTCTGCACTCCAACGGAGCAGATTCCTCCTCGTAGCTCCCCTTCTCTCCCTCCCTCGCTGTTTAATTGGTCATTGTGGTTTTGAAAAAAGTTTAATACGTAATTTGTGTACTCTCTATTGAGCAATTCATATATACCACCGTCGAGATGGATAATTAGTTAATTTTTAGACCATGACAACCCGATCAATGGTGATAGATATGAGTCGTATATTGAAGGGCAAAAGCCACAAATAATCAAACCCCTATAAACCTCCATCAGTAAACACCTTTTTGATCACGAAGGATTAAAAAAATGATCTCTTGTGATAAAAGGAACTACATCATATTTATCGGCTAAAGGACTCCCATGTATTCCAATAGCAATCAAATGTTTCTTCGCATTCTCGTGGAAGCTAACAAAATTGATGTCTAGCATAATTTATTGCACCTGAATTAAGATCTAACATTATTATGATATTTTACGTGTGCGAAATCGAATAGATCAAGTTGACCTACTATGTTGACTTAAAAAGTCACCTTTGGTCGTTCAGTCTTCGCAAATTAAAGAACGAGCCAAGTTGGTTTACTTCACCGGTTATTACCCACATCAGGTAGCTTCCATCTTACAGCTTCATTATAAAGACCAACCCATCTTTGTGTACATCACCCATTCCGAAACAAGTGAAATCACTTTAAGTCCTTCGCCACCAGGCTTTCCACTCCAGAGTATCAGCATCAGCATCATCCTCCAGTTCCACCACCATATTTTTCTTCTCAAGTTCTGCCCTTCTTTTTTCTTCAGGTTTTGTTCTCTGATATCTGGACTCATTGCTTCCGTTCTTTAGTGTTCTTCATGTGCTACCATATTCATCTGAAATCTGCGGTTTTACAATGCTGCTTCCACTGCTTTTTTTTTTTTTTCCTTAGTTCTGTCGTTTTGACAGTTCTTTTTTTTCCTTAGTTCTGTCGTTTTGACAGTTCGGGTAACTTTTGGATGAGCTGATCTAAAGCTGTTTCTTTGCTAGTTGATGCGCATTTTGGGGGATATGTGAATTAGCGTTGACTTGGGCTGCTGGTGTTTTAGAAGCACTTGGTGTAAAACTAGTAGGATGGCCGGCTTCTGTAGAGTCGGCTTCTGCATAGCCTGCATTTCCAGGACCAGTTTCTCTAGATTCTGCTTCTCCATAACCTGCTTCCACAACTACGTAATCTGAAACAGGGGATCATCCAATATGACAAGAATAGACTCTTCAAATCGTTTTGGTTCCTTCACGAAATACCCTATATGCTTCGCTAGTAGAAGAGTATCCAAGAAAAATACCTTTATCCAACTTAGAGTCAAAATTTCCCACATGATCACTAGCGTTCTCAAGGACAGAGCAAGCCCAACCAAAATTATGACTGTAAGAAACATTGGGCTTCCTACCTTCGTAAATCTCAAAGACAATCTTGCCCAATATAGGTCGCAAGAGAACACGTTTCTTAATGAGGTGTCCATGGTCTTTGCAAAAAAGGCTTAGAAATTTTGCTTTCTACCAATAAGATGCATTCCATCTCTTGCAACGTCCTATTTTTCTTGTCAACAACACCATTTTATTGCTATGCGTAAGGCACGGAAAAAATTGTGCTCCATGCCATACTCATCAAACTAGGATTCAAACTCATGTTACATGACAACTTTGGCTTGTCAATTATGTGACTATAAATAAGTTGTAAATTAACTCAAGGAAAAGTACAAAAAAAGTCATAAACCCATGGTATTGGTACCAATTCAATACTAAACTTTTTAACTGAACCAATATAATCATAAATCTTTTCACATTAATACCAATTTAGTCATTCCATCCACTTTTTGTCTACCAGCACTGATGTGACATTAGTTGGCCAGCATACGTTGACGTGGACGTCGGCTGACTGTCAAACACTAACATCGCAATTTTTAACTTTTCAATTATTTTGAATTTTTTATTAATTTTTCTTTTTTTCCCCTTTTTTTCCCGTTTCCTCTTCTTCCTCTTAGCCTTCTCTTGCAGTGGCCAACAAGTCTTAGGAGGCTCGCCGGTCACTAGGCGAGGGCCTGGCTGATTGCTGGCGAGGGTCACAGCCCTTGCCCACTGTCGGCGAGCCGTTGGAGGCTTGCTGGCCATTGTAAGAGAAGAAGGTCAAGAGGAAGAAGATGAAAAGGAAAAAAAAAAAAAAAAAAAGAAGGGAGAAAACAAAACAAAAAAAAAAAAAGGAAAAATGATAAATTATTTAAAAATTGCCATGTTAGTGTTTATCGACTGGCCGGTGTCCATGTCAATGCCAACCGAGCAAAATTAGCCAAAATGACTGAATTGGTATCAATATAAAAATGTTTAGACTAAATTGATTCAATTAAAAAGTTTAAAATTGAACAAATGCCATATGTTTAGGAATTTTTGGGTACTTTTCTCATACATGTAAAAAGTTTTGGTCGATAATTGACACAAGTAGGAGTTGTGGACCGACTGAATGACATTAGATTTGTGGTGCAAACAGTAAATTTCAATAGATAAATAGCATAACTGCAGCAAACATCAAACTTTAGGACCGTGAATGAAGTTTCGTGGTGTTAAAAAAAACTTTCCTTCTCTCGTCGCCTCCACGGAGAAACTCTTTTAGCACCACCACTGGAAGAAAGCATCATGCTTTTCTTCCATTGATGAGTTATCAAAATCTGAAGAATCATCCTAGAGACTGATGCTAGGACAGCAGTTGATCCACTAGTTGGCGAGATTATTGAAACGTTGAGGCCAGATTAAGTGGTGAAAACCCAACTCAGCCCGTGAAGGCTAAATGTGTGACGATTGATAAGCCAATGCAGCATTCTTTCAGAGACCAGATTTTGTTATTCCCTTAAGTTTATCTACGGGGCTTCAATTTGTGTTTTTTTGGAAGATAAAAGTGGGTGTTAGGAGTCCGGGAGTTGCATATGAGATGTAGCCTTTGTTTTTCTTTGTTCATCCCATTATACAAAAACTCAAAAACTCTGTTTTTATGCCATATGAAATTATGAAGGAGCACTATTAGCTATTATAAGAGTTTAAATAATTAGATGAATGCATTATTCAATACTTAATTAATAAACTACAGTACTTGCACAGCTTGTGCTCAATGGACGTTGAGATATCTATACAAGTGGCGGACGGAGGAATGAACAGGCCGACCGCAGAGGAGGTCGAGAGGGATGAAAGAGGATCTTTCAATGAAGTGTCAGGGGATGAAATAATTTCTTCAAAGGAAGAAGAAATCTGGAGGAGTCGACAGCACAAAATGAATAAAGCATTGGCGGATTCGCGACCCATGTCAGGACAAGATCCAGCAGAAGTTTACGCAGCTGCTGGAGAACTGGCGGATGTCGTCAAGCAGGGCGATGTTGACGAGTTCCTATCCAAGATCGAAAGTTTTGCTGGTCAAATCGATCTGTTAGCCGTTTTAAATACCCGAAGGGAATGGAACCTTTCACTGCTCCACAGGGCAGCAATCAACCGCAAGGACGATATTCTAAGGCTCTTAATTGATTCTGTCGGTGCCCAAGATTTTGACCAACTCATAGCCGCCAAAGATGATGGGGAAAATACCCCACTCCACTTCGTCGCTATTTCGGGGGGATCTACTAGAGCTGCTGAGATGTTGATTCGCCGGGCAAGAGACCTCCCCGACGTGGACGACAAGAACTGGATCCTGAGGATGAAGAACAAACGTGGAAACACAGCTTTGCACGAGGCCGTGCTCAATCGTCACGCCGACGTGGTGCGCTATTTGTTGAGCGAAGATTTGGAGCCCGTGTACTGGCAGAACAAGGCTCAGAAATCTCCCCTGTACCTAGCCGTCAACACCAACGACTCCAAAATGCTTGAGGCTTTATTTTCGCTCTCGTTGGAACCATCAAGGATAGAAGGCTTGCCGCCCATTCATGGTGCCATTGCGTTTTCCAACTACGGTATGTACTTAAATCTGCTTACGTGGGAAAATATCTATCCGTGTATAGGCTGACTAGTTCCAAATCTGTGCAATAACTTCTTGCGCTTACCCGAACCTCTTACTGGTTTTTACTGAAAATTTCCTACCCCGCTTATTAAAGTAGTTGGATACCCATCGGTTGGCCACATGATAAAAAAATTATTAACATTAGAGCATAATAGATCAGCTTAAATATTACAAGTACATAAAAACTCGTGTGCTGTTGACTTTGAGTAGAAAAACTATAAAGTGCAAATATTTAAGATTGATGACCATAAAAATCTAGAATCTAACAATGATGCTATATTTGAAGCGAATGAGAGCCATGAACCAAAATGAACAACTGAAAGTTTAGGGCATGAATTATAAACTAGTAGCAAACTTGTAGGTTGCGTGGGCGTGATTTTTCTCATTGGAAAAAGAGGAGGTGGAGGTTCCGTCACTCTCAGCAAAGTGACGGAACATCGTAGACCGTTATTTTGTTTCTGACAAACAGTCACTAGGTATTTAAGAAATTAAGAAAAAGTGGATCTAAATAAAGAAAGAAAGTTTTTATTTTTTAAAATAAATACAGTTATCATAATATTTGCAAAAAAAAAAAATGCCAACACCGTAATCTAGCGTAAATTACTTTTTTTTTTTGGTTGGTCAGCGTAAATTACCTTGACCATTAATAATATTGAGATGAAATTCATCAGACACGCAATAATCAATTATGTGGAATTTTTTGGCTGCCAATGCCATGGATCCCAAGTTTACAACTTGTAAGGTTCACTAATCATTAGATTGGTGGATTGCATTTAGGTGTTATAGTCATATCAAATAAGGAGAATTGTCCAAAAAGTCTTGAACTTATTGTACAACTGCAATTCAGTTCTAAACTATTCAATTGTATCAATTTGAATATAAACATTTTGATAATTTGCCAATTTAATCATAAACCATTTAAAGATCTGTCAATATAGTTATTCTGACTAATTTTTACTGGAAATCATTGACGTGATGGTCTAGTCAGCTTCCACCATCCTACACATTGTTGGCGTTGACATGGCTAATTTTTATAAGATTTTCTAAATTTTCTCCATTTTTTATTCTTCTTTTTTTTTGTCTTTTTCTTTTCTTTTTGTTTTCCCTCTTTCCCTTTGTCTACTTTAGGTGAGAGCAGCCCTCACCAAATCTGATAAAGACGGCCCTCGCCCTCATTGAATTGATGAGGGTAACCCTTGCCCTTGCTCGACCTCTGCCGGGCATCAACCTTTGATGGTGGTGGAGGGAAAAGGAAAACAAAAAATAGAAAAAGAAAAAAATAACAAAATGAAAAAAAAAACTAAAAATTTTTTTAAAAAATGCAAAAATTATCCACGTCAGCGTTGGCCATGCCACATAGGATGATCGTCACTAACGAGACCATCACATTAGTGATATCCAGTAAAAATTAATTGAAATGACTAAATTGACAAATCGTTAAAAGTTTTAAGACTAAATTAGTATATTATCAAAATGCTTAAGACTAAATTAGCACAATTAAAATATTCATAACTAAATTGGCAAGTTATCAAAACGTTTATGAACTAAATTAGTATGACTGAAAGGTTTTTAACTGAATTAATCGTTGTATAATAGATAGTATTATGGAATGAATCAAGCATTGTGCACAATGTCTAGAACTAGGGTTACCGGTTAAACATGCCGGTAGCATGTGCTTCTATAGATAGGTACTTTAATTAGGTTCTCATGTTAGTTTTTTTTTTTTTTTTTTTTTAAGGTTCATATCAATTAAATAAGGTAAGGTTATTTCTTTAAATCTAGTGAGATTCTTTCACTATTGTATCCGGAATCCAACCGGTTGCCCATATTGCTTAATTGAAATTTGTGTCCAGAATTGCTCCGTCAATTTCAAGAATGATGGCATCTGTCATGCGAGCACTTTTTTTTTTTTTTTTTGTAAAATTGAAATGCGTTTTTTATAATAAATAAGTGGTCAAACAGTATTCTATTTCATATCAAATTACGTCTTTTGAATAGAATAAATGCGAAATTCTTAATTCATGTTATATATTAATGTAAAGTATAGGGGACTCGATAACAGTAGAAAATTCTTAATTATCTTGGTTGTATGACACATAGAATTTGTGTATGTACTTAACAATATTGTTAGAGTATATTTTATAGGAAGTATTATAGAAAATGTTAAAATTTTTAATAATTGCTCATTTGCAGTTTCGAAACTCATTAGAACTAATTTCAATAAAACTAATGTCTCTTTTGTTGAACAAAAGTCATGGTATATGAAGCAAACATAAATCTTAATTTGAAGCAAAATAAATGGAAAGTGGAAGAAAAACACTATTTGTAAGGAAAATAATCAATCCCTTACAAATTAGAGTCCTATACATCACTTTTAGAGACAATTCTTAAAGAAAAACTGTTATTTATTTATATAGATGTTACAACTATCTTGATTAATTTGCAAAAGTCACTGAACTTTTAGTATTATGGATGTAATTTTTCTGGCGGTGAAATGAGACTCATTTTGTTGTGTTATGTCATCACAGCTCAAATATGTGGTCGTTATAACCAGGATAGGATATATATGATTACATGCAATATACATACAAGATAGAAGAAATTATGTGATTTATTGAGTAAAAATATCTTTACCAGAATCACTAAAATTTCACAAAATATATTTGGTCCATTCACAAGATGTAATGGGATTGAGTAGCACAATCCCTAAGGATGAGGTTATCTCTAAAGCACTCTCACCTGTGTTTGAAGTCCAATGGCCACCACAATCCTCAAACACCCTTGGAATATTCTCAAACAATCGAAACACCTCTCCCATATTATCGAACCTCTTTACTAGCACCTCCAAATTTTTATATCTGGGGCCAAAACTTTTTCTTTTGGTGGAGTCTTTTCCTTTCTGTAATTTGTGATTTATAAGCTCCACTCTCTTAGAAATAGATTCTGGTCACAAATTTTACTTAGATTTTACTCAAAAATTTTTGGTATATACATAATTTCTTACTTGAGCTGAATGAGTGCCGTATACCTTTACGAAGAAGATGACGTTCAGTCTAAAGAATTTTAAGGGGAATTTTAGTACGGAGACGTGGAGGCTATTGCAATGTTTTTACAATAGAATAAGTCTGCTTGATACTTGCTAAAATTCGACGAACCAAATATGAAAAGATCATTTTCCTTTTCTTGATCTTGCCCTAGCTTGCATTATATCTGCCGACTCTATTAGTACTTAATGGCGTGGAAATGCCATATAAATTGCTATGTCATTTAGTAAGATTTTTATAGTAAAATCTTAAGTACATGTTGATGTCATTAACTAGTTTCAGCATTGCAATCTAATCTGTCATAGTTGACTATCAATAATATTAGCGATTAAGATTACGTTGAAGATGTCCTAATTCCAAAATGGGTTTAAATATATCGAGATCAACCAAGCCCCAACCACCCTAATTTGGAGCTCCTGATCTCAGATTTAGTCGCGCTGATACTCAAGAAAAACATGAAGCTATTTGCAATGACCGACTCCGGAGGCGGTAATGTATTCCATACAGCAGCTTTCCTGAATCGGGCCTGCGTATTCAAATTCTTACAATCAAAAACTGAATATTTGGCCCGAGAATGGGACATGAATGGAGATCTTCCCATTCATATTGCGAGCAAGATGGGTCGTGTTCACCTAATCGAGAAGCTAAAAACAGTATCAACGAGGCTAAATGTGCAAGGGCAAACCATTCTTCATGTCGCCACAAAATATGGGAGAACCTCTGTAGTGAGATATATACTCAGAGATCCAAAACTGAGGGAGGAGTTAAATAGACAAGATTATGCTGGAAATACAGCTTTGCACTTGACTGCAATGCATTCACAACCCGCTGCTTTGATTCATCTTGTGCGGAGTTAAAAAATTGAACTCAGAGTTTGCAACGACAAATGCTTGACTGCTTTTGACACTGCTCGAGGACACATGGCAATGGAGCATACGAAACGGCAGGTAGGTAGCATGAACAATCGCTATTTTATTTATCAACTTACTAGAGATTTCATAGACTAAAACATTATTTAAGACAGATCTTGTATTCAAATCATTATGTCTCCAAGCCAATTGAACATTTGAAGTATTGATCAAATTTCTAGAATAGCCGAGACTCCTCTCGGATAAATGTTTTACAAGTCCATAATCCAGTCTTAATAGGAGGTACTTAAAGTTTGCGATCATGCTTCTCTGCAGTTAGAAATAAGTAAAGTGTCTTTGATAATACGGAGATAACAATTTATATATTTCGTTTAATTGAGCCTATTAATACGGTCAACGTTGTCAAGGTTGCATTCTGTTTTTCATAAAAAGCCAGGGGTCAATGTGGCAAATTTGACCGCTCCAAATGTATTACCATCTCATGTCATTATTATTATGTTGACCTGTGAAATTTTTGGCCACATACATTTTATTCTTACTCTTTTCTCGTCTAAAATGAACTTGGTACTTTTGTGTTAATTCTTCAAAAAGAGCAGAAACTGCATTTTTAGGAGTAAAAGTTTCCAGAGTTCATTCCCGTTATCAATATGGTATGAGTTTGTTCTTTTTCCCTTTTTACATGCTTCCGATCCCCGCAATTGGTACTCCTAGCATTGGCTTGCTCGGTTGCGGGAAAAGTTCCACCTGTAAGCACAGAGTTACTCATACTTAGGCCGGAAGCTCGAGATAAAGAGTTTCCATCATTAGTCCGCTCATGCAAAAACAAGCCGGACAGGGACATCGTCAAGGATTACATCGGTGCCCGTCTGGTGGTGGCAACGCTTGTGGCCACAGTGACTTTCGCAGCTGGTTTTGCAGTTCCCGGAGGATTTGACAGCTCGGACAAAACCCCCAAAAATGACTTGGGCATGGCTACGATGCTGGACAAGAGAATGTTCCAGGCTTTCGTGATTTGCAACACCATCGCGATGTTCTGCTCAATGACTCTGGTCGTCAACCTCATCTGGGCACGGCTAGTTGACGTCGAAATTGCGGTAACTGCATTCGAGCTCACAACACTGCCGCTAAAAATTGCACTCTTGGCGATATCCACTGCTTTCTTAACTGGTGTGACCTTAACCGTTGGCAAACTCTCTTGGCTTGCCAACGCCATATTTTATTTGGGACTTCCTTCCCTCCTCATTATCTCAGGTGCTATATTGTTAGAGCACCCTCCCTCCCGTCTTTATCACGATCCAAAACTGTCCTATCCGTCGTCTGACATTATGGCTTATTCTCGCTTACATTTATTTGTGGAGAGTTGAGACGTACGTTTATGATGACACGGAAGACGACAGAGGGGCGAACAAGACCTTCGCTAGTCGGCCTGCGGATGGTGCTGGTGAATTGAAGACTGACGACTCGGCAACAGCGAAATGTGAGGATGCTCCTTCAAATCACTGATTTCTGGTCTTGTTTGCTTCATCTGTTAATAAGTTCTATCTTTGAGCAAAGTCTGAGTCTATGAGTGAAGATGAGTATTAAAGTACTTGTACTAAAGTATTTGAATTAAGCCTCGCAATTGTATGATAACTTAAGTTTTAGAACAATTGATTATAGTTTTATGAAGTTCCTTAGTGATGCACACGAGGTTTAAATTAAATGGATGAATGGCTCATTTCATCCGTTCCATTGCTCTGGAATCAAATTATTAGTTTTGATCAAGTAGAAGCTCGTGGGTTTATAAAATCACTCGTCTAGAGTGGCCATGTATGATTTACCTTGGACCAGTCCAATTTACGGCCCTCTTGAATCACAACATCCTAGGCACTCACATGTCCGTGTGTAAAGAAATAATTCTCTTCACCTACTCTACAAGTGAAGTGTTGGGCGAAGAAAACTAGGAAAAAAATGAATAAGAGCACAAAAAGTCTTAAAACTTATCAATACAATTGAATCCTAAAATTTGCAAAAATGAAATCAATGTCTAAAACTTGTCAAATTGGTGCAATTGAGTCATTCTTTTAACTTCGTCTAACTTGACTGATGGAAAATGTTGACATGTTTTTTTTTTTAATTATTTTCTCTATCTTATGTAGTAATGATGTGACAAAAACAACATCATTTCGATCCAAACTTGATTTCAATACAATATTTATTTAAATTAAATAAATAAATAAATAACTAAATTTGAGAGAGAGAGACCAATTGGGAGGGGCCTATGGGGATTGTCAAGCACCCCTTGTCGCCTAGTTGCTCTCTCTCTCTCTCTCTCTCTCTCTCTCTCTCATTTAGCTTATTTTTTTAATTTAATTTAAATAAAACCGTATTAAAAATCAGATTTGAAAAAAAAAAAAAATGATGCCATTTTAGTCTTATGTTTCATATTTTAGCCACGTTATTGCTACATAGGAGAAAGAAAATATTAAAAAACCCACATTAGCATTTTTCGAAAACAACATCACTTTGATCCGAACCTAATTTCAATACAATATTTATAATTATTTAAATTAAATTAAAAAACTAAATTTAAGAGAGAGAGAGAAAGAGACTAGGCAGCAAGGGCTGCGATCGACCCACCATCGTTGGGTAGGGCCGATAGGGATCGCCAGGCACCCCTTGTCGCCTAGTTTCTCTCTCTCTCTCATTTACTTTTTTAATTTAATTTAAATAAAAATTGTATTAAAAATCAGATTTGGAACAAAACAATATTGTTTTTTTTTCTTTGGTAAAGAACAAAATGATATCGTTTTAGCCTTATGTTTCATACTTTAGCGACGTTATCACCACATAGGAGAAAGAAAATATTAAAATCACGTCAGCATTTTTTGTTAAATTAGTTAGATGGAGTTAATATAATGATTCGATTGCACCAATTTAACAACTTTTTGGACTTAATTGTATTTTTTGTAAATTTTAAAACTCAGTTACACTTTTACTACAATTTTTAGGATTTATGGTGTACTGATCCCAAAAAATTTCTCTTCACTCCTCACCCAAAAAAAAAAAAAAATTGAATTTTACCCACAAAAAAAAAAAAATCCTTTTATTTCGTTACTTCTCTCCTTCCCAAAAGACCAGAAAAACACTTCCCCGTAGAGGAATTTGAATGAACTTGACGAGAGTTATTTTTATTTTTTTTTGGTCGGTAACATGAGAGTTTAAAGAGCAAGCTTTCTGTGCATGTATACGAACGTCGAATCAACTTCTTAGTCTGGCTTCGAGAGATGTGAAAGGATTCTGCTTGCAGTCTATTGAAACACTAAATCGAATGGCATAAGCATACTTTTCGTTTGCGTTACCATTTTGTGATGAGAGTGGTTATTTAATGTGTTCCACGGAATTGACATTGGCAATAGGCACCCAATTCCTACTCATGAAAACGAGTCTGGTGTTTGATTCGTGTCAAGATATAATTTAGTAAGCAGCGGACGCAGAAATCTAGTCGAGGGGCAAGATAAAAAGGAATTGCAATACCTAACTCAAAGAGAGGGAAAATTGAGGAGAAGTAACTAGATATGTTATTTTTCTCATCTAATCTCTTTTATTTCAATGCTGGTTGTTGTTGACATGTAGAATAGGGTGCGATTATTTCATGGAAAATAAAAATTTGAAAATTATTTTCTTAAAAAATGATAACTTATATAGTTACAAAAATAAATTATGATTATTTTCCTAAAAATGATTACTTATATTGAAAAAAAAAAAAAAAAAAAAAATGAACACTTTATCGTTGATACATACATTGGCCATCTTATGTAGCACGACTAACGCTGAGGTGGATAATGTTTGTGATCTTTTAAATTTTTCTGAATTCTTTTTCTTTTTTTCTTTTTTTATCTTTTCTTTTCTTTCATTTTCCTTTTACTTTTTCTTGTTTCCCTTCGCTGACCATCATCAAGGGTTGGGATTGGCCTAGATATGGTGACGACTTCGCAACCCTCACCTATGGCCGATGACCCCTGTGAGCCTTCGCCAAGGCCACAGACCAACGAAGGGACATAGAAAAAAAATATAAAAGGAAAAAGGAAAGAAAAAATAAAAAAATAAAAAAAGGAAAAGTTCAAAAAAGTTTGGGAAAACTTGCAAAGCCAAGTAGGATGCTTGATATCTACATCAATGATTGCCAACAGAAATGGTCGAAAGGACTAATTGATATGTTCTCAAAAGTTGTATAACTAAATTGACAAAATTGAAAAGTTTAAATCTAAATTAACATATGAACAATAGATTTAAGACTTTTTTTGATAATTTTCTTTGAAAAACCACGGCTATATATTGTCGCGACCTGACAGAAAAGACATATAGATTTAAGGGTTTTGCCTAGAGGCATGCTTAAGGTACTCGATTAAGCACAAGTTCTCTCAAGTCCATATCTTGTGCGACATTGGGATATTCAATTTTAGTTTCAATATGACACTATAAGGAATTTCTAATGGAGACTGAATTTCTAATGGAGAGTCACCATTAGTCTATTGGGATCGACTAGAAATCAAGTGAGACATGAAAGTGCACCTTACTTCCTATATAACTAGATAATCTAAGGTCAGGGATTTGATTACAATAATTATTTAACTAGCACCCTTTCAATACCTAATCTTGTTTATTTTAAGAAGATGTTTGTCAAATAACTTGGATTGATTTTAAATCTATCCATTAATATGTGATATGATCATATGGGTTGGCAATCATTAAAATAACAATCGGCAATCAAGAAAACATTAAATAAATTGCAAGGAAAAGTAGAAAAATGCCATTCCTAACTAGGCTAAAAGGAAACAAAAATTAACATTTTAAAAGTGCAAAATAAAGTAACCATGAAAATGAAAATGCACAAACAATGACTTAGCATTTGTCTTTAAGAACATTCAAATCATATGGTAAAGTGCTAAGAGCTTTTTCAATTTTGAGCACAATTTTTATCAAGTGTATTCACACATTTTAAGATAACAACTACTCAAAAACTAATTTTTAAGCTTTTTCCTATTTTTTTAAATAATTTTTTCTAAAATTTTTAAATTTAATTTTTATAAAATATATATATTTAATCCGAAAAGGGACCCGGGCCGGACCTCAGGGCCCGGTCTTATCATGGGCTATCGCTGGTCACACGAACCTGGGCTCTCGGATACCAATTGGGCCCCTTGCATCGGGCCCTGTAAAATCATCTAGACCCATTTCATCAAAATAAACCCAGCCCGCACAAAACTAAGCCCAACTTGTGTAACCTAAATAAAGCCCAGCTTACCCAGCTAAACTTAAGCTCAACAATTGTTGGCCCTATAACTAAAACTCAGCCCAATACTGAAAGTTTAGGTTTTATTTTAGGTCCTGGGCCTTACTTCAGCCCAGATGCGGCCAGCCCAAAGAGCAACCGGGTCGGTCAGCCCGAACGCTCGACCCGGATCCGGGATGACCGACCCGGCTCCCGACTTGCCGTTTTGCAGCAAACCAGTCGCGACGAAGGCGGCGCGGCAACAGGGTGTTGCGCTTCTTAGTCCAGCCGAGGCACGACGGCGCTGCCTCAGCCAAGCTGAGCCCAATGCTCAGCCCTTGTCCGAGCGGTGGCGCCTCCTCAACGGTCACGTGGGTCGCCGGCCGTGCCCCAGAACAAAAGAGAACCGCGGCCTCCATGGGTCGCTGCGAGGGCGGTCGTAGGTCGAGTGGCGTCAGCTATGCCTGGGATGCTAAAAAATCGCAGGAAAGCCTCGACTAGGTGGGATGGTGCCTGGACGACTCAATTCCGGCTCGAAACAACGAAACAAAATTTTACCAAACATTTTACCAAACGGGTAGAGTGCACTATCAAAACGAGAGATTCCCAGCCAGAATGGGACCGGGACCCGCGTCAGGACCCTCGACAGACAAACCAGGACGCGCACAATGGTATAACAAGAGACGGACGGAGGCTGAAGCTCGCTTGAGTCGGACAGCCGCGAGCTCCGGCCCGGCATGCCCGAAAACAGACCGGTTTGGCTCAAGCACACCGGCTGGGACAGGTCATCGGACGGTGGTCGAGCGTGGCTCAGTTGCTAGTTGAGGCTCCCTCGTTATTGGTCCTCTTGACTCTCTCTCCGCTGTCTCTCTCCGCCCCAAAAATCCTCCCCTCTTCTCTCTATCCGAACCTCCCTTTTTAACCCCGACCAGCAGGGGCGCATGGCCTCTGCCAGCGCTAGCCTGCCATGCCGACCTGGCCCCGACCGCACATCCTTGCTTGATGCCCCCTCTGCTAACTATCCTGTATCGACCTTCTCTGTCCTTGCATCCTTCCTTTGGCAAGCGTGAGGGAAGAGAGGAAGGGGAAAAGGAGGAGGCCGGGCTGGGCCTAGGCGAAAACAAAAAGGAGGAAAAGAAAAAGAAAGGCGCTTTTTTTCTTTTTTCTTCTTTTTTAAAAGAATAATTTTTAATTAATTTTTAATTTTTAAGAAAATAATAATATTATTAATATAAATGCTCATAATGTCTCTATATCATGCAATTTAAAGAAAATTATTTTTGTTAGGGATTAAAAATTAATCCATCATTTTTTATACAATTAATGAATAATTAAAATGATCGTTAAAATTTAATGTCAACATATGTAAACGTCAATTTCCATTCATTCCTTCCTACGTCTTGAGATAGTAGTGTCATTGACCTGCAATGGCATTGTCTACTTTTGTCATTGCTAAAGAGTGAGGAAGGTTTAGTTGAAACATATTACCTATCTTTACGATGAATCCATTTGTATTATCCATGACATTTGTCCACTAAATGCCATTAAACCTTAGCAGTGAGGATAGTATTTGGAAATTCATGCAAATATTTATATATAAATATAACGCCGGGTAGTCAAGTGTCATCATCCTCATCATGTCGTCATTCATCAATTCAATTGCACATAATGATTTAACTTTTAATGTCTTTGATTACGTTTGGTTGTTTGGATTTTAATTAGGATATGACAAAATAAGGTAAAATTATAAATTCTCCAAATATTCTCTGGAAATTTGATCATATGTTTAATGCAAATTAGGTTGAGATTGAAAATCTTTGAAAATTCACCATGGTATTCAGCTGCTTTGGCCACAGTTAGACAAGGTTGAGCCAAGATAAAGCCGCCAAAAAAATTGTGAAATGTGAAAAGTTTGTCGTTTTTCCAACATTCATTTCTTTTTCTTTTTCTTTTTCTTTTTTTTAACAGTTTCCAACAACCCATTTCTCTCAGCGAGAAAATATTGATGACGTGGCACTCACGAATTTACTAATGCCCAATTAAAAGTTGACACGTGTCATTGAAAAAAAAAATTAAAAAGTTAAATTTTCTTTTCTTTTCCCCTCCATCTTCGACCTCCGCTCCGCCCAGGCTCCGCCATCTCCACCGCCCAAGTCACCGCCGCCGTCGTCCCTGAACCACCGTCCCACCGTGGCCGCCACAGTCTGCGGCAAAGCTGTTGAGCTCGTCGCCAGCAGCCATGGACGAGCCAAGACTCGAGCTCAAAGCTGTTGAGCAGCAAACTAGATATGGAGATGTAGAGGAGCGTTGCGGCAAAACAGATCTGGAGATGCAGAGGAGCGGTCGGCCATGGACGACTTCTCGGTCTGCGGCAAAGCTGTTGAGCTCGTTGCCAACGACCATGGATGAGCCAAGACTGGAGCTCGAAGCTTTTGAGCACTAAATCAGATCTGGTTTGCTGCAAACCAGATCTAGGGGAGTGGTCGGCCATGGATGGCTTCTCAGCGGCAAAGTTATTGAGCTCTTCGCCGGCAGCCATGGACGAGCCAAGATCTGGAGCAGCAAACCAGATCTGGAGATAATCTCCGTGTCCACTCTCTCCGTCGTCTCGCTGGATTTGGAAATGAGGCATGGGCGGAGGAGACGGCCAAACTGGTTTGATAAGGCGCTGGCAACTCCAACTCCGCTGGTGGCGATGGCGGAAGGAGGGGCGGAGGTGACTTGGGTGGTGGAGATGGCGGAGCCCGGGCGGAGCGGAGGTCGAAGATGGAGGGGAAAAGAGAAAAAACTTTGAACTTTTTTTTTTTCAATGACACGTGTCAATTTTTAATTGGGCATTAGTAAATTCGTGAGTGCCACGTCAGCTGATGACGTGGCACTCACGAACCACTGAATATTTTCTCCATTTCAGCGGACGCTGTCAGGGCGTAAAAACAGTTTCCTCCAATGATGACGATGTACAAAATAAAGATGGCAATGCAATTTTTCATTTTTTTCCTTCTTTTTTCTTTCATTTTGCTTTTTACATTTTCTTATTTCCCTTCGCGGGTCCGCAACTTTAGTGATTGCCGACCATTGGCAAGGGCATCTTAGCCCTCGTTGACCCTTGCTTGGCCCTTATAAGTTGAGGACGTGGTAGGCCTCGCCTATGGCTAGCAGACCAGCGGAAGAACATAGAAAAAAAAATTAAAAGACCGAAAAAGAAAGAAAAGGAAAGGGGTTAAAAAGTTTAAAGGCACTAACCATGTCCCTCAGGATGTTTGACCTCCCTGTCAACAACTGAAATTGGTTGGAAAAACTACATTAGTAAACTACCAAAATGTTTAGAACTAAATTGATAAAATTAAAAAAATTATGATTGAATTAATATCCATACAATATGTTTATGACTTTTTTTAGTAATTTTCCTAAAAAAGCAATGGCTATATGTCCATGTCAATTATCATTCCTTCCTTCGTCTTATGATAGTAACGTCATTGACTTGCAATGACTTTGTCTACCTGTCATTGTGAAAGAGTGAGGAACTAGTTCTGGGTCCATTCCATGGACACAAAAGCTATCTCTATAGTGAATCCATTTGTTATTTCAATTTTTAGATCATGAAATGTGTCCATTCAATTTTAGTCCTCTAAATACCACCAAACCTTAGCAGTGAGGATAGTATTTGTCGATTTGTGCAAATATTTATATATAAAAATAACATTGGGATAGTCAAGTGTGTTCACCATCATCATATCATCATCCATCAAGTTGATTGCACATGATGGTCTATTTCTAACTTTCATTATCTTTGGGGATTCAGTGTTTCATTTCATTAAGGTAGGACGAGAAGTATTTTTCATATAGAACGTACACTCAAGAAGTATATCTTACTAGATTGATAGATTGACGTTGCAAATGGTTCTCTCCTCAAATAGCATGAAATATAATGCCACTCTTATGTAGAGCCTCCGACCATTTAAAAATAAAATAAAATAGAGCCTCCTTTTTCTAATTTGTTTGGCGAATATTCCAAATCCAATAATAAGGTCACGACTTTGAAAACTTGCAGAACAAGTACAACAAATACAAAATCAATCATCTATCAACTTATCGATGCTCAGTTCCTCATAAAAATTATGGATGAAGTATTGAGCCTAGGCAAACCCAAACAAATTATTTAGTGAATTAAATCTGAGTCACAAAATGGGTTCCAGCCCTACTAAAATCTAAACATATTAATAATTACGGATTTGTACAGCGTCCTTGTTCATAAAGATGTGCTGTTGCTGTTGACAAATCAACAGTGATTGGGTTTCATGGGAACTCGCTGTCATATAGTCAACATTCCCATTATACATGAGCATAAGAGCGAACTTTGATGTTTGGAAGTTATAATCTGCAGAGAGCAATTGGAATTCTCCGAAGAAATGCAGTCAACCGCAGCGTTCTTGATTACCACAACGATTTTGCTGCTCTCTTCTCCTGAAGCGAATGCTCAAACCACTAAATCTCCCCCCTAGCCTGGCGCTGGCGCTGGCGCCAGCCCCGGCCCCAACAACTGACCACGTGAACTTCAGGCACCTGCTCATTGTAGCGGGCTCCTTCCGCACCATTCGATTCCACCCGCTATGAGTATCATTATAGTCTTGCGAACAATATAAAAGCCGTGAAGGTAGCCCATACTTACATATTTTCACATTTGCAAAAAAGAAAAATAAATGTAAAAGTGGAAAATCGAAAATAAGACGGGATATGAAATGCGAAGTAGACAATTAATTTTTTTCTCTTTTAAAGATATATATCATTGTCAATCCGTCTAATTTGGTTGACTAAAAAGACATTAGAATTGTAGCCAATCGGTTAGAGATTAGAAGAGAAAATAGGATTATTTGAGTAAAATTAAATGAGAAATCTTATCTTATACTATGAGGTGTTCCAATACTTGAGTAGATTAATTTCAACGAATGTGTACAAAATAGTTTGTCCACATGCATTAAATAATAGCTCTCTAGAGATTGGCAGCCAAGGCTAAAGTTACTTTCACTAAGACTAGATGTATTATTTAAGTGCCAAATTTTTGTTCTCAGATTAAGTGACAAACTAATCAACTAACGCTTTATGAGTTAATCAATGGTAAAATAGATGGAAGTATGAAGCCATGAGATGAGAGTCGTAACATTAATAGCAAATTAATTTATTGCTAGTGAATCAATCTAGCCAATTGTCATAGATTTCAAATTATTTATCATATGATGAAAAAAAGATTCTTCCCCTTTGAATCAAACAATTTCTGAAAAGAATAAGGAAAATTGGATAACTTGTTTATCTTGATCATCCTTGATTTGAAAACAGCTGCGAGTTTTTTTTTTTTTTTTTTCGAAACATGCGGTTTTCTGGATATAAACGGTGGTATATATGCAGATTAATTATTTCCTGTTGCTCTCGATGCATTAAAATTTCTATCCTAATATTCCCAAAATCCATCTCTGCTCATGCTTGAACATTCGTGGATGCGAGTCAACAGTTATGATATTCATGTGCATTGTCTTTTTCGTCCCATTTGTGACTTTCCCTAGGCTCATTTTAATTATAATTATTACGGCTCGATTTCTACATCTGACTTCTTACGGAAGAGAATAAGGATGGGCTTAAATCGGGTGAAATTCGCCCACCGGCCACCACCAATAGTAAATGATGTGACAAGCCAATAAAAAAGAAAAGTTTTGAAATTTAAATTCAGCAGATCTAATAAAGGATACATATTCTGCAAGCTGTTTAATTAATTGGTTAGTCGCTTCAGTTATGTGATCGGTACACAACATATTTTCTCGTGACTAGGACCCATAGACTCGCGAAAGAACCGGTCTTTTGATGCATACCATCTAGCTTTTGATGAGGTCAAGTACCATTTCAGCGACACGTAAATTAAGACGCAGAATAATATGTACATGATTACAAAACTTTAGTACGTGAAAATATTTAGCAAGATGGGTGATTGTAGTCATAATTACCAAAGCTGGCTGCAAAAGGATTAATTGAGAATTTCTATGCCTCTTTGCTTCTGTGGTTGGCAAAGAACAGGATCAGTTAGAGGGACTCTAAAAAAAATAAAGAAACTATGTACGAGGATTGTATTTAACAAGTTTAGCCCTTTATTGTGATATAAAATGGCTGCTTTGGTTCATCTTTCGTAGGATACTCGAGTTGACTGCTTTCGATATCGCCTATAGATTGTTGGAGAAGGAAGTTTTCGTTTTGGAAGGTATGTATTTCTCAAAATGATAAATATTTTTTTCCCTTTTGTTTTGCTAATTGTCTAATATTTCCTTTGTTAATTTAATTGTCTTCAATCTTTGATGCTGGATCAGACACTTTTTAATTATATTACTTTCTTATTTGAGATAATTTGTATTTTGAGCTGTCTTATAAGAGAATGGCATCACTTTGTACTCTTATTTGAATTTTTGACTAAATTAAATTACAAAAAGATAATCCTATGCATAATTAACCAAGCTAGCTACAAAAGGACTAACTGAATCCTCTGGCACGCGAATCCTTTATGCCTCTTTGGTTCTGTGGTGGGCAAAGAATAGGATCAGCTAAAACAACCCAAAGCAAAGAGGAAGCATACGCGAGAATATAATTAACACGAACTTTAGCTCTATAATGCATAATAAAATGGCAATGCTGACCTGCCGCTTTGGTTAATCTTTTGTCGAATAAATGAGTTGGGCGGGGAGTTGTGATTAGCAAATGCTCAACCGCTCTCGACATCTCCTTTAGATCATTGGAGAAGCGAGTTCTCGTATTCAAAGGCATGTATTTATGAAAATTATCAGGATTTACCACCCTTGTCCTTTTCTCTTGCTAATTGTCTAATTTCCTTTGGTAACTCTAATTGTCTTCAATCTTGATGCTGGATCACAGGCTTTTCTTATATTCTCTCTTAGTTAGTTGCCTCTTATTCAATGGTGTTAATGTATATCAACAGAGCAGCCTTTTTCCTACTGTATCAGGATTAGCAGTCTTTCTCAAGTTACGTCAAACTGTCCTTTCTTTGAACTCCTCCTTGCTTCTGCACCTCCACTGGTGGACAGAGCTAACTTTAGTCTGCACGGTCGCCCCATGAGCAGCGATACATCTATTCTCTGGCCGAAAAAGTCGATTCCTGGGCCATCAAATTCCAGCCCTGTTCAAGCTGGACTAAATAAAGGACCTGCTAAACACGTGCCTCGATCTACTTAGTTTGCAAGATTCTAAGAGTCGTCGGGGGGAAAATGTGTGACGACTGATTAGGCAATGCAGCATTCTGTCAAGGACCTGATTTTGTTAGGAGGCTGAGAATTGTACATGAGATGTAGCCTCTGTTCGTCTTTGTTCAACTCCAAAATCCAGTATCTCTCTCATAGGTGTCTGCCATTACTGCCACGTCCCCGTGGCGCAATCGTTGTCCACCACCGTCTCCGAGCTCGATCCTGCAGCGCTCACCGCCACCGTTTGCTAGGTACCCTCTCTCTCAAAGAAACTTTTTAAGAGACTCTAATATATATACTTTGATTCTTTTTTTTTTTAAGTATCTTTTGGTGTAACCGGGGCTCTAGAAATACTTGATGAATAAATGGTTTGAGCACCTATAATCTTTTGCTCGTTTCAAGTGGAACGTCTCATCAATCTCTCTCCATAGAAAAGCTATACCCAACCAAGCGGTCACACGAATTTGGGGAGAATTACCAAAAAAGTCTTAAACCTATTGCAATTGTGCCAATTCAGTCATAAACTTTTTTTTTGGCCAATTTAGTTCTAAACCTTTTATTTTTGTTCCAATTCAGTCTTTCCAGCCAAAATTAGCCAGCCGGCGCTAGCGTGGCAGCCGACCGATGCCGGCGAGCTTTTTTATAATAATATTTTATTTTTTTAAAATTTTTTATTAAATTTTTTCTTTTTTCTTTTCTTTTTTCCTCCTCCCTCCTCCTTCCTTGGGCTCCGGCGACCGGCTAGCCTGGCCGGTCGCCGGACTAAGGCGATTCGGCGGGGCGAGGAGGCCTCCCCAGACGCGACGGTGAGGGGGGCTCGCCATCGAGTCTGGCGAGGGCTTCCCTCGCCCCGTCATCGCTGGGCGCGAGCTCACCTCGCGGTCGCTGGGCGAGGCGAGCCCTCACCAGATCCGGCGAGGGGGGCTCGCCGTCGCGTTTGGTGAGGCCTCCTCGCCGGATCTGGCGAGGGCTCGCCTCGCCCGGCGACCGCGAGGCGAGCTCATGCCCAGCGACGGCGAGGGGGGCTAGCCGTCGCATCTGGCGAGGCCTCGCCCCACTGGATCGCCTCAGTCCAGAGCCTAAGGAAGGAGGGAGGAGGAAAAAAAAAGGAAAAAAAGAAAAAAATTAATAAAACAAATTTTTTTTTTAAAAAAAATCAAATATTATTAAAAAAAAGCTCCCCGGCACCAGCCAGCTGCCACATTAGCGCCGGTCGACTAATTTTGGCCGGAAGGATTGAATTGGAACAAAAGTAAAAAGTTTAGGACTAAATTGACAAAAAAAAGTTTAGGATTGAATTGGCACAATTGCAATAGGTTTAGGACTTTTTTGGTAATTCTCCCCACGAATTTGCTGTTGAATTGTGAAAGCATGACTATAATAAACACTCCCTTAATATTACAATAACACTTAATTGCATCGTAAATATACAATGAACTCTCGCACTCACATACGCCACTCTCACGTCACTCACTCATGTACGCCCACGGCACACTCTAGACGACCACCTTCGAAGACCCTACTCATACACAAGGCCCCTTACACTCTTTTTAGACTCCTATGCCTACATGATGGGGATCACTATTTTACTCTCTACTCATGCCACACTCTACACTCATGCCACCCACTACAACACAACGTTTTTCTCTATCAGCACACCCGCGCACACCCTCTTAGTTGGACTTCATACTCACATCTACATGAGGAGCAAGTTGCTCCTATTTATAGGATGGAAGGTCAGTGCATTCACCGACTTTGCTGGCTTTCTATAGTATTCTACAAATATCATCCTATTACAGCTTGGCAACTAAATTTCTTTGGAGAAGTCTAGAAGTGGCGCAGCTTTTCTTTACTGATGGATTTTTCCTAGAAAATTCTGGAGAAGGTAGAGAGAGTGGCGGTGCTCTCTTCAACATTTGCGACATCTTGTTAATATCTTGCACTTCAATTCTCGCAGTAAATAGTTTGTATTCAGGCATGTTTCCGTGATCTTGCGCAACAATTTGAAACTCGAAATTTTTTGTTTTGATTCCATATAAGATTTTGTAGGATCACTATTGATTATTATAATTTTTTAAAATAATTAGACAAATGCATTATTTACTATTTAAATGATGTGAGGGCTCCTTACACAACCCTTGTTTCCTCGCAACAACTGACGATACTTACATAGCTTAGGCTTGATGGAGCTATCTATAGAAGTAGGGGACGTTGGCATGAACAACTCGATCGAGGAGGAGGTCAAGAAGGATGAAATGGATACTTTGAAGGAAGAAGAAATCTGGGGGAGTCGACGGGAGAGAATGAATAATGCATTGGCGGCTGTGAGAACCGCGGTGCAACAAGATCCGGCAGAACCTGATCATGAGGATAAAAAACAGACGTGGAAACACTGCTTTGCATGAGGCTGTGATTTGTCGTCGCGTCGACGTGGTCCGTCGTTTGTCGGGCAAAGATTCAGAACCTGTGTACTGAATGAACGCGGAAAAGAAATCTTCCCTGTACCTGGCTCTCGACACCGGTGACTATACACGACGTTTTATTTTCCCTCCTGCTCGAACCGTCGAGGATACAAGGCTTGCCGCCTGTTCATGGAGCCATCCAGCGCAATAACTATGGTACATACCTAAATTTGCTTATAGGTAATATCTATCTATGTGGAACAACTTTTAGCATCCGTCATGACCGATTTCATCCCAAGTCAATTTGCTAAAACTTGTGTTGTTTTTTTTTTCTTTGGTAACCGAGGACTCCACCATGGAACCCCTATGCCCGAACGGTTCCTGAGGGCCGGACCCTTATATCTCAGAGAGACTAGCCCAGCAACCCATCGCCAGGGCCCCTCACTTAAATCGCTAGCAACTGCGGGTTTTGTAAAATTCGTGTTGTTGATCTTCAATTAGAAAAACTACGAAGTGCAAATACTCATGATCGACAGTCATAAAAATCTGGAATCTAACAATGATAGAAGCAGAAAGATAGGCTTGAAATAATGCTTGTTGATGATAATGTTAGATTCCAATAAATCTTTTTTAAGGGTTCAAGTTAATCTCAAGACAATCCCACTTCTAATAGAGTTAGAACATTAAATTTTACAAACCTTGAATACGTCCCAAACTCTATAGAATCTTTCACATTCAACCCCAAATATGTTCCATTTACCCAATAGATATTGGGAGAATTTAAAATAAAGGCCTGAAATAAGATTATTTTCTCGAAATGGCGCTCAAAAGTGAACGTTATGTCAAATAAGGATATGAAGTAATCAACTTAGTTTCAAATAAGGTTCCGCACACGCTACTTGCGTTCTTATTTTGGCTGCTAGAGAGGGGGGCAACTTTGCCATAAGTTTTGATAAATCATAAAAAATTTCTTTCTGGTTGATTCGTATGAAGTAGTTGGACATACAAAACTTTTATGCATTTCACGTTATTTTACCATACTGTAACGTAGGGACAATCTTAGAAATTATAAAAGAGATTTGCCACTTCCCATAATACAAATAATGTCACAAGTCATGTATGTACTAGTATAATATGAAACAGTAATGTTACGAGTTCATTAAAGATTTATTAAGAAAACCTTACTAAATGATAATGACCAAGTGTAGATTAAATAAGCATAATGCAATGAAAATTAGAAAGGAAAAGAAAAGCCATAGACAGAGCAAGATCAAGGCTTTCCTATCACGCTAGAGAAATTAAGTCATCCATGCTAGAGGCTTTTTTAGTAATTGGATCTTTTTGAAATTTGTCTAGGGTCTTAGAGTCACAGGTCGTCTTCCATCATGTTGGAGAATGAAAATCACCATGCTTGAAGATTCACAGCTCAAAGTGCCATACTTCTTTGAACCTGAAAATGGGTTAGATAAATTTCCAGAAGCATTTGATTCATTCAATCAAGATTATCGCAACGAGTTCAGCATTGCAATCGAATCCAGCATTGGTGACTATCAATCCTAGTTGTGATTATGGTTCCCTAATTTGGAGCTCATGATCTTAGATTTAGCGGCCAAGATACTGAAAAAACATCAAGCTATTTGTAATGATGGACTCTAGAGGTTGTAATGTATTCCATTTGGCTGCTTACACGAATCAGACCAAAGTATTCGAACTCCTACGACCAGAAACTGAATATTTGGCCCGAGCACGGGACATGAATGGGGATCTTTCCATTCATATCGTAAGCAAGATGGGTTATGTTGAACTCATTGAGAAGCTACATCTGATATCCGAGTTCCCGAACGGGTGAGTACAAACCACTCTTCATGCCACAGCGAAGTATGGGCAAGCTTCAGCAGTGAGATATATACTTAGACATCTGGAACTGTGGATGCTGATAAATGATAGAGATTATGCTGGAAATATAGCTTTGCACTTGGCCACGATGCATTCAGAACCCGCGGCTTTGATTCCTCTCGTGCTGGATAAAAGAATGGACCTCTTCATTCTAACCACGAATGCTTGGCTGCTCTTGACATTGCTCAAGATCGCATCAGAAGGGAGTAGACGTTGTGGAAGGTAGGTAACATGAACAGTCACTATTTTTGTCTTTAAATGAGTATCCCAGGGTTCATTTCCGCTATCGATATGGTAACAATTTGTTCTGTTTTTTCTTTATTTGCTTCCCATCTCAGGAATTGACAGTCATGGTGTTGAAATCCACGTCATTTTGGGAAAGGTTCGGCTGTAAGCATAGACTTACTCGCACTTAGGCCGGAAGTTCGAGACGAAGCGCTTACGATATTTGGCGTCCACGAAAAGAAGCCGAACATGGACCACGTGAAGGATGCGATCAATACCCGTCTGCTGGTGCCGACGCTCGTGGCCACCATGACTTTTGCAGCTGGTTTCGCAGTTCCTGGAGGATTTAACGGCCCGGACACGGCCTCCAAAGATGATTGGGGCATGGCTATGATGCTAGACAAGAAAATGTTCCAGGCCTTTGCGATTTGCAACACCATCGCCATGTTCTGCTCAATGATCGAGGTGGTCAACCTCATCTGGGCGCAGCAAAACATCGTCTACATGGCAATAGCTGCATACCAGCACATGATACTGCCGCTAACAATCGCACTCCCGGCGATGTCCGCCACTTTCTTGACCGGCGTCACCTTGACAGTTGGCAAACTCCCTTGGCTTGCTAACACCATATTTCATTTGGGACTTCTTTTCCTCCTCATTATCTCAAGTGTCAAATTGTTAGAATACCCTCCACTCTTTCGGAGCCACAGTCGTCGCATACGTCGTCTGATATATTGGCTTGTTCTCGCTTACTTTTATCTATGGAAAGTTGAGACATACCTTTTGGATGACTCGAAAGATGATGGAGCAGCAAGCGGGACCTCCGCTAGTTCGCCTTCGAATGGTGCTGGTGAATCGAATGACTGATGACTTGGTGACAGCGAACGTCGAGGCTACGTCGCTCCCTCCCAATCACTATTTTCATTTGATCATTTGATTTAATCTATGATTTTGCAGAAATTCATATATATTTGCCTTGGTGTATTTGGCTACATTCTAGAGGTTGCGATTTCCTATTGTGTTAGGTCATTGGTGACTGTTAAAGTATTTGAATTAAACCCCGACTTCTGCTAATGATTTAAGTTTCTAGGACATTCAGATAAAATCACATAAAATTTTACATGATATTAAAGAAGTAGATTGTAAATTCAAACTTTTCTAGGTCCCATTTACTTTTATTAAACTGTGCCTAGTTTTTGAGTTTTAAAAATAGTTGGACATAGTTTCACAAAATTTAACGGTGATACATGTGCGCACTCACTCACGTGTCCCATGTGTAAAGAGAATAGTTCTCATCACCTATTCTCTAAGTTGAGCGTTTGGCGAAGAAAACCAGAAGAATATATAGAAACTTTCTCCTCACCCCTCGCAAAATACGAATTCGAGCCCAGCTAGTCGCGCCCGTTTAATTTCCCCTACTTCTCTCAAGCCATAAAGGAACTTCCGCATAGCGAAACTTGAATGAACTTGGTGAGTGTTTGAAGACCAAGCATTCTGTGCATATATACGAACAGCAAACCAACTTTTTAATCTGGCTTAGAGGGATGTGAAAGGATTCTGCTTGCAGTCTAAGTTAGTATCTGACGACTAATTAAGCAACATCTTAGATTTAATTAATGGAAGAGCAGATGGAAGTATGAAGTCGTTCTATGGAGATATGTTCATAAGAGTAATAGCAGATTACTTAATCGCAATCCAATCAGTCTAATCAAACTTCTTTTTTCCCAGGTCCATATCTGAAAACTCATGTGCTCCATTAGCATAGCTACTTTGGAAGAGGATGACTAAGCGTCCGGACAAGTAAACCCTGATGCCTCATCTCTAACATGACCAATTGAGATCTTATATCGGAGAAAATGAAGAAACTCTACTATCTTCTAATGAAATTCAGACAAATGATATTATCTATCAATTCGACATAGATTCCAAATATCTTATAAAATCATCAATGAAGAAACTAAATTTGTTCCCTGACTAAAAACAAATTTTTCAATAGAAAATCAATAGAAAACCTCAATTACTTCTTGATGCAATTCCCCTCCCGGATTTCTATATGGATACAAGTTTCTTTGGAAATATAAGTTTTTCAAGATGAAGTGATGATATCTATGGAATGGATTATTCTTACTATTCCAAAAGTATTGAAAATTTCCTTCTCAATGTTCCAAAAAAAAAAAAAAAAAAAAAAACAAGCCAATTGTAAAAGTTTGTATGCTCCAAGGTGCCTATCGCATTCGTGTATGTGAGTCATGAGCTATGAAATTTGTATTATGCAAGCATTGCAATTAATTGGCTAGCCACGTCAGTTATGTGGTTAACACATAACATACTTTCTCATGATTGGGACTTACAGACTTGCCAAAATTGGTCTTTCGATACACAATATCAGGCTTTCAAGGTTGCTAAGTGGAGTTCTAGTGATACATAAATTAAATTAAACACCGATTTGTCAATGATTACTGAACCTTGATATGTGGTAATAATCGGTTTCAAGGATGATCCTAGTAACAATTGAAAAGCCAATGGAATACGTGAAATTTTACCGGTGGCCATCAAAGTTCAACTGTATGATGGCGGTGGAGCAACCAAAAAGTTACCACATTCGCAGCTTCATATTTACCAAAGCTATCTCCAAGAGGACTCACTGATTCTCTAAGCCTCTTTGCTTGTATGGCAGGCAACCGTGATCCTTTGGGGACCGGTTAAAGCAAAGAACAGGATCCATTAAAGGGACTCAAAGCAAAAAGAAACTATGTATGAGGAATTATTGAACAACATGTTTAGCCCTTTCATGAGAAATTTTGAGATAACTTTTGTGTATGGCCTGTAAAGTACACTAATAACTCAATCGTCTTTTGATGATTTGTGTTTGGATGGCCTCCATACTGAACTAAAGGCCGTCATGTAAATGTGGCAATTATGAATGGTTGGGTGTCGAAATGTCATTATCACAGTTACTGCATTTTTTTTTTTTTTCATCAAGACCATATTTTCTCAATTAGTCAACTTCTGAAGACATTCCAAAACATTTGTTAGGCCGAAATATCCAAGTAAGAGGGAGGTGATGATTTAGCTAGAAAATTAATACCGATTTTGTAGAATCAATCCCTATAAAAATGTGTGCTTCTATATCAACGTAAATTAGCTTTCATAAACTATGGAAATTAAAATGGTTAGAAAACGAGAAATTGCAAATGAGATTTATAAAGGTTCATTTAGGGTGTGCGTCCTCCTCTTTCTAGCTGTAGCAGTCCAAATATATTGAATTCCTTTACATATTATAAAGTGCAATATTACCTTGTTATAAGTGTAGAACTCTCTACCATCATATCACTTGACTTCCTTCCACGGAAACCTTGCTATGTACTAAGTGTAGTCGTTTTCACACTTTGTCCACAAACACAGTAGATTCTCTCCCCAAATTATAAACTATATCTTTGAGTGTTTACAAAGAGTCCGTTATACAGCTCATCATTCACCTACACAATTATCTTCACTCTGAGTACGTTCAATCACTTCTCTCGTATATTTATAAATGGATTTGCTGTTCTTGTTAACTCTCGGGACAACACTAAAATGGATGTTGCAAGCTTACAACGCAAAAATTCGAATTCGAGCCCAACTCGTCGCACCCATTTAATTTCCCCCACTTCTCTCAAGCCATAAAGGAACTTCTGCATAGCGAAACTTGAATGAACTTGGTGAGTGTTTGAAGACCAAGCATTCTGTGCATATATACGAACAGCAAACCGACTTTTTAATCTGGCTTAGAGGGATGTGAAAGGATTCTGCTTGCAGTCTAATTTAATTAATGGTAGAGCAGATGGAAGTATGAAGTCGTTCTATGGAGATATGGTCATAAGAGCAATAGCAGATTACTTAATCGCAATCCAATCAGTCTAATCAAACTTTTCTTTTTCCCAGGCCCATATCTGAAAACTCTTGTGCTCCATTAGCATAGCTACTGTGGAAGAGGACGACTAAGCGTCCGGACAAGTAAACCCTGATGCCTCTTGTCTCTAACATGACCAATTGAGATCTTATATCGGAGAAAATGAAGAAACTCTACTCTCTTCTAAAGAAATTTAGTCAAAGGATATTATCTATCAATTCAACGTAGATTCAAAATAGCTTATCAAATCATCGATGGAGAAACTAAATTTGTTCCCTGGATAAAAACAAAAATTTCAATAGAAAACCTCTATTACTTCTTGATGTAAATCCCCCTCCCGGATTTCAATATGGATACAAGCTTCTTTCGAATTATAAGGTTTTCAAGATGAAGCGGTGATATCTATAAAATGGATTATTCCTACTACTCCATAAGTATCGAAAACTCCTTCTCAATATTCCAAAAAGCACGAGCCAATTGAAAAAGTTTGTATGCTCCAAGGTGCCTATCGCATTCGTGTGTGTGAGTCATGAGCTCTGAAATTCGTATTATGCAAGCAATGCGATTAAATGGCTAGCCGTGTCAGTTAATTGGGACCTACAAACTCGTAGAAACTGGTCTTTCGATACATAATATCAGGCTTTCGAGGTTGCCAAATGGAATTCTAGCGATACATAAATTAAATTACAGACCGATTTGTCAATGATTACTGAACCTTGATATGCGGTAATAATTGGTTTGAAGGATGATCCTAGTAACAATTGAAAAGCCAATGGAAAAGGTAAAACTCTACCGGTGGCCATCAAAGTTGAACGGTATGATGGCTGTGGAGCAACCAATAAGTTACCACATTCGTAGCTTCATATTTACCAAAGCTAGCTCCAGAAGGACTCACTGATTCTCTAAGCCTCTTTGATTGTATGGCAGGCAACCGTGATCCATTGGGGACCGGTTAAAGCAAAGAACGGGATCCGTTAAAGGGACTCAAAGCAAAAAAGAAATTTTGAGATAACTTTTGTGTATGGCCTGTAAAGTACGCTAATAACTCAATTGTCTTTTGATGATTTGTGTTTGGATGGCCTCCATACTGAACTAAAGGCCGTCATGTAAATGTGGCAATTATGAATGGTTGGGTGTCGAAATGTCATTATCACAGTTACTGCATTTTTTTTTCATCAAGACCATATTTTCTCAATTAGTCAACTTCTGAAGACATTCCAAAACATTTGTTAGGCCCAAATATTCAATTAAGAGGGAGGTGATGATTTCGCTAGAAAATTAATACCGATTTTGTAGAATCAATCCCTATAAAAATTTATGCTTCTATATCAACGTAAATTAGCTTTCATAAACTATGGAAACTAAAATGTTTAGAAAAGGAGAAATTGCAAATGAGATTTATAAAGGTTCATTTTAGGTATGCCTCCTCCTCTTTCTAGTTGTAGCAGCCTAAATATATTGAATTCCTTTACACATGATAAAGTGCAATATTACCTTGTTATAAGTGTAGAACTTGCTACCATCATATCACTTGACTTCCTTCCACAGCAACCTCGCTATATACTAAGTATAGTGCTTTTCACACTTTGTACACATGACACAGTAGATTCTCTCCCCTAATTATAAACTATATCTTTGAGTGTTTACATAGAGTCGGATATACAGCTTCACTTTGAGTACGTTGAGTACGTTCAATCACTTTGAGTACGTTCAATCACTTCTCTCGTATATTTATAAATGGATTTGCTGTTCTTGTTAACTCTCGACAATACTAAAATGGATATTGCGAGCTTACAAAATTTAAATTCACTAGTAGGTTCTCTATCCTTCTAATCCTTTGTAAAAAAAATCTCGACAAAATATCTTGATAAACATTTGCAGAGCGTTGCTTCAAATCTGGGGTGTCAATCAAAATTTGTGTTAATGCAAGTTCTGATCCCATTATTTCAACAATCTCCAGAGAATTAGTCCATCATTTTTGGTGTAATTAATATTTGAATATCATATGCTATTACTATGATTTGGGCCTTTGATTAAGAATTAATATGTTTGAGTTACAGAACAAAAAGATCTAAATTGTAAACGCAATCAGATTGTTACAAGTTTCGATAAAGATAAAATTAGTTTAGATTTCTATCCGTAAACTTTTTCATCACGTTACCAAGGTCTCTATGCATCGCAAAATTTAACAACCCTTTTGTATGACTTTTGGACTATCTATGTGGATTGCACAATTATGTCATGATTCAATTACATCATGCCCAATAGCTATGACCAAGACTGTTGGGTGATTTTCTTTTCTCTCACATTCATGTGAATCTAGGTCACTAATATTGCAAGGGGCAAGCATATTTCGGGATATGTAGGGAAAGTTTTAGGTTTCAAAAATTAGGAAATTTGTTTTGACAGGTAGATTTTATGTGGAACTTGGAACAAGTCTTTAACTATATATATATATTGTTTAATATTTCATGCTTGTAATATTTTATGGCGTTCGTTGATGAGTGTGTAATTTGAAAACACTAGTATGATGTTCCATTTCTAACATATCTATAGTTGAGACTTTTACTTCATTAAGGTTTTATATTTTTTGTGTATTTAAATATGAGTTATGGTTAGTGAATTATAACAGCAAATATTGGTCATCAGAGGTAGTGGTTCATTGTAATCATTCAATTAAGAATATAGGTCGAACTTAGATAGACCCTAAAACTGATCTTAGAACTTGTGATATCATAGGTTTTAGGTCCCACAGTATGCAAGATGGGTTTCACATTCCAAAGATTTATAAACTAATTCCAATGGGTAGGTTTAAGTTCTAGATGAAACTTAGACCGATCTTGAAACCGCTCTCCCTTAATTATTGCACAAGATCTAAACTTCAATAATATACTTACATGACATTTTTGGCTTTTTAATTTTGTAAGTGCAAATATCATGTAAAGTAACTCAATTACATGTAAAAAGTTTTGAATCGATAATTGACATGAATAGGAGTTGTGGACCAAAACCACAAAAAAATAGATTAGATGAGCAAAATCTGAATCTAAATAGATTGATAGCATATTACACTACATTAATGATGATTGTTGAAGTATTTAAGTTGAACCATCTCTTCCTTTAATAGGTATTATTAGAATAATAACATTTCATATGATATCAAAGTATGAGATTTTTAGACCTCCTTCCTTATATATTCTCTATTTTTGACTCGAGCAAAGTCCAGTCTACTCACAAAGAGGAGTATTAAAGTATTGGACTAAATTATGCTTTGGACTAAATAGCTTAAGCTTTTAAAATAACTACATTGTAATATAATGAAACATCACAATGATGCATGTGACATGCTGTCTCAGTTGAATGGATAAGTGGATCATTTCATTAGAAGCACCGCTTGGAAAACAAATCTTTGATTTTGAACATGTAGAAGCTTGCCTCTTACGAAATCATTTGTCTAAACTGGCTAAGAACTAGTCTTTGCAGTCTAATTTAGTATCTGGCAACTAGTTTAGTAACATCTTATGAGTTAATTAATGGTAGAGCAGATGGAAGTATGAAGTCGTTCCATGGAGGTGATGGCGTAAAGGTAATAGTAGCTTACTTAGTCACAATCCAATCAGTCTAATCAAGCTTTTTATTCCAAGTCCACTTCTGAAAACTTTTCTGCTCCATTAGCATAGCTAATTTGGAAGATGATGACTAAGGGCGCGTTTGGTTGTGTTTTCTTTAAAATTGTTCCGAACGTAAATAGAAAAAGTATTTCTGTTCCTGGGAACAATTTTTGAACAAAAATACGCGTTTGGTAAACTTGTTCCGGGAATAAAAAATAAACAGAAACATGTTTGGTAAATTTGGATAATTTTTTTATTTCTTTTATTTTTTCTAATTTTTTTCTTATTTTTCCTTTTTTTTTTTTCTTTTTCATTTTTTTTTCTTTTGGCCGGTCGCCGGCCAGCGAGGGCCGAGCTCGCCCGGGCCGGCGGGCGAGGCGCGGCCCGCCGGCCACCACCAGGCGAGGCCGAGGCTCGCCGGCCGCCGGGCGAGCTCGGCCTCGCCGGCTCGGGCGAGCTCAAGGCCGGATCTCGGGCGAGATCGAGCTCGCCCGGGCCGGCGCGAGGTCGGCCTCGCCTTGATCCGGCGAGGCCGAGCTCGCCCGGCCGCGGGCGAGGCGCGGCCTCGCCGGCCACCGCCCGAGCGAGGCCGAGGCTCGCCGGCCGCCGGGCGAGCTCGGCCTCACCATGGCGGGCGAGCTCGAGCTCGCCCGATCCGGCGAGGCCGACCTCGCCCGCCGGCCGGCGAGCGTCGGCCTCGCCGGGGACGGCTAGCGTCGGCCTCGCCGGGGCCGGCGAGCCTCGCCGTGGCTGGGCGAGGCCGCCGGCCCTCGCGGCCGGCCGCCGGCCATGGCCGAGGCCGGCGACCGGCCAAAAGAAAGAAGAACAAAAAATAAGAAAAATAAGAAAAAAAAACAAAGTGTTTCTGATTTGTGTTTTCAGAAACAAGAAACAAGTTTTTTGTGTTTCTTGTTTCGCTTTTTTGTTCCTCTGGAACAAAAAGAACAAAAAGGAACAAACGCACACAAACGCGTTTCTGTTCCTTTTGTTCCCAGAACAAAAAACAGAAATTTCTGTTCCTGGGAACAGAAATAAGTGCCAATCATGCAGGCCCTAAGCTTCCGGAAAGTAAACCTCGATGCTTCTTGTCTTTAACATGAGCAATTGTGATCTTATATAGGAGAAAATGAAGAAATTCTGCTCCATTCTGATAAAATTCAGTCAAATGATATTATCTATCAATTTAACATAGATTCCAAATATCTTATCGAATCATATGATGAAGAAACTGAATTTGTTCCCGCAATCAAAACAAATTCTTCAAGAAATTTTTTTGATTACTTGTTTTTGATCCCCTCCTCAAATTTCAAAATGGTTACAAGCATCTTTCAAAATATATGGTTTTTTCAAGATGGAAGTGACGATATTTATACAATAAATTATCCTTACTACTCCGAACGTATTGAAAGTTTACTTTTCAATGCTCCAAAAAGCATGAGCCAATTGAACAAGTTCATATGCTCGAAGGTGCCTCTCGCCTTTCTGTATGTGACTCATGAACTATGAAATTCGTATTATGCAACCAATGTGTTCAATTGCTTAGCCACTCGGTTGTGTGGTTGACCCATAACATGCTTTCTCATGATTGAGGCCCATACACTTACCAAAACTTGTCTTTCAATACACGATATCAAGCTTTCAAGGTTGCTAAGCAGAGTTTTAGTGACACATAAATTAAATTACAGACTAATTTGTTAATAATTATTGAACTTCGATATGTGGTAATGATTTGTATGAAGGATGATCCTAGTAACAATTGAAAAGCCAATGGAATAGGTAGATAGTGTTGGGAAATATGGCTTCAAATCGGATAGAGCAATGAAGTCGGATTTTTAAAGCAATAATTGGATTTTGAGATGTGATATCACTTTTTTAAAGAATTTATTTATCCCACAATGTTACTAATGATCATTGGCAAATATCCTTCAGGATACAACAAAATTTCAAATGAGAATACTATATAGCAATTCTAATATTTCTCCATGATCTTTCTAGGAAACAATCGAAAAATTGGCTGTAGTTTTGGAAAGAATAGACAACTCTTTGCAAAAGGTTGCAAAATAAATAAAGATCTCCTTTCAAAAGCAGTTGCAAAATGAACAAATACAACCTTTGAGAAAGGTTGCAAATTGAATAAGCATAGTTTTCAAAACTTGTCTTGAAAAGACACATACAAAAATTCGAAATAATAAATTAATATAAAATAAATTTTTTAATAAATAAAATTCTGAATTTTCATAATTTCCAAAATACTTAATAAACAAAAACAAATTTTGAAATAATAAAGGTTAAACAGTGCTAATTAGTGCTAATTAAATAGTGCTAAGTGCGCTTAATAATCGCGCCAAAATTGCACAATTATTCACGTACCCACACGTGAGTATTGTAGGATCTACCCTACATATATATATTTAACACACTAAAGAAGGCTTACACTTATAAATTGGCCCACCTCCTCCCAACTTTCCTATGTGAGATAAGTAAAAACACACATAATTTGTTTTACAAATAAACTTCCAACAAATAGCTAGTAATACTCGAGTTGTATCAAAGTAAAATTTTACCCGTGGCCGACGGTACGATGGCGGTGGAGCAATCAAAAAGTTACTACATTCGCAGCTTGATATTTACCAAAGCTAGCTCTAAAAGGACTAACTGAATAACTAAGCCTCTTTGCTTGTATAGTAGGCAACAATGATCCTTTGGGAACAGGTTAAAGCAAATGATAAGATCCTTTAAAGGGACTCAAAGCAAAAAAGAAACTATGTACTTGGATTCATTCAACAACAAGTTTAGCCCTTTAATGTAATATAAAATGGCTGCTTTGGCCCGTCTTTCATGGGATGTATAAGTTATCCGCCTTCAATATCGCCTCTAGATCTTGGAGAAGAACCTTTCAATGTCGGGAGGTGTGTCTTTTTCAAAATGATCTGTATTTCCTTTCTTTATTCTTTTTGCCAATTGCCCAAATTTTCAATTGTCTTCGATCTTGAAGCTCGATCACCTGCTTTTTAATGTAATATTTCTTAATTGGGTTCATTCTATTCAATGATGTTAATAGTATATCAATAAAATATTCTTGCTTCCTAACTGCATTAGGACTACCATTCTTTCTCAAGTGTCCTTTCTTGTCACTCCTTTTTGCCTCCACACCACACCACAAGTTGACCGTGCTAAATTTAGTATGCACTTTGCACGACATCGTGCAAAGTTTTTGGTAAATATGCAAATTTAGTTTGCACTTTCTTTGCCTCCACACCTCACCACTGGAGGATGTATGTGCGGCGATACATATACATACATCCTCCGGCCGAAAAGTTGACTCCTGGGTCAATCAATCTCCGGCCCAACTGAACAGGACGAAAGGAAGGACCTGCTAAACATGCGCCTAGTGGTGGTGGCAACACCAGTTACCAGTACCACCAACGTTGGCCGAGCGGCTCCTCTCTTTCATGAAGTGACTTTTTTGAGGGCGTACTTCTAATTTACGCTTTTACTTATTGTTTTTTAGGATTCTTTGTACGAGCACTCATAGTCTTTAGCTTGTTTAAAGTGAAACACCTTTATTGATCTCTTTTTTTAGAGGAGGTACCTCGGGCCGAACCACCAAGCAAACCCGTGGCGTCTTATTAATTTCTTGCACTAAAATTATTATAACAAATAATTTGTAGTTATTCATGCGAAGTGATTTTTTGAAACAATTTTTAAACTAGAAAAATTTTAATGTTCAGATCCACACAAAATTTTGTAGGACCATAATATTTTTTATAAAGTTTAAATGCGTTACTTCATATTTAAATTAATATATCGTCTCCTTACACAACCCTTGTTACCTTGCAATAACTACATTACTTGCAAAGCTTAGGCTCGATTGACGTAAGGGTATCTATAAGAGAGGAGGTTGGCATCAACACGTCGATCGAGGTGGCGGTCCAGAAGGATGAAGGAGGAGCTTCCCTGAATAATGCATCGGCGACTGCGCGAACTGCGAAGCAACAAGATCCAGCAAAAGTGTGTGTAGATGCTAAAAATCTGGCCGATGTCATCAAAGACGCCAATTTCGAAAAAATCCTTTCCGCGATCGAAAGTCTTGCCTGTCAACCTGATTCGTCTGCCGTTTTCAATTTCCGGAGGCTGTCGAGGGGTTCGCTACTCCACATTGCAGCAGCCACCGGCAAGAGAAACATCCTGAGGCTCCTGCTTGAGCGTGTCGATGCCTACCTCATAGCCGCCCAAGATGATTGGGGGAATACCCCTCTCCACATCGCCACTAAGCTCAAGGCAATTGATGTCGTCGCTATGCTGATTCGCCATGCAAAAGACCTCCCCGACGTGGATGACAAGAACTGGATCCTGAGGATTAAGAACTATCATGGAAACACCGCTTTGCACGAGGCCGTGCTTACACGTGAAGTTGAACTGGTGAGCGATCTGTTGAACGAAAATTCGGAGCTCGTGTACTTGAAGAACGACGATCAGAAATCACCACTGTACCTGGCCATCGAGACTGACAATTCTGAGATACATCGGGTTTTATTTTCGAGCCGGCTCGACCCATCAAGAATAGAAGGCTTGCCGCCCATTCATGGTGCTGTTGCGCGTAAAAAATACGGTATGTACTTAAATCTACTTATGGGAAATGTCTATCTATGTGCGGATTGAACTCATCTGAAATCTGGAAAATGTTTATGTGGATGTTGTCCCTAATTTGGAGCTTCTGATTCCAGATTTAGTCGAGAAGATGCTAAAAAATGGAACGTGGAGCTATTTGCAATGACCGACTTCAGAAGGGGCAATGTGTTCCATTTAGCAGCTTCCTTGAATCGAGGCCAGGTAATCGATCTCTTACCAAAAGATAAAGAATCCATGGCCCGAGAACAAGACACGAATGGGGATCTTCCCATTCATATTGCGAGCAGGAGGGGTCATATAGAACTAATGGAGAAGCTACATCCGGTGTCACAGCGGGAAAATGGGAAAGGACAAAATGTTCTTCACGTGGCAGCAAAATACGGGAGAGAAGAAGTAGTGAGATATATACTCAGACGTGAGGATCTACGAATGATGATAAATGAAAGAGATCATGATGGAAATACACCTTCACACTTGGCAGCGAAGTATTTAAATCTCGCCGCTTTGATTTATCTCGTGCTGGATGAAGAAATGAACCCCTTCCTTCTCAACCGCGAAGGCTTGGCTGCTGTCGACATTGCTCGACATTCCTCACAAGCTGGATTACGGAGGGTAGGTAACATGAACAGTCACTATTTCATTCATCAACTTACTAGGAATTTCCAGAGATTAATACCTTAGTCACGCGTAGATCTTATATTCAAATCATTATGTCTCGCAGTCAACAATAGGACTATCAAAGCAATAATCGATTTTGTGGAATAGCCGCTACACCTCTAGGATTAATATTGCACGAGTCTCTAATTTAGCCTTAATAGGAGGTACTTAAATTTTGCCCATGAATATGTCCGCGGTTAGAAGCAAGTGCATATCTCTGATAAATGCTGAGATAAATTGTTACGTGTCTCGATTAATTGAGCCTACAAATTAGATCAAGGGTTGTCAATGTTGCAATCTTTTTTTCTTAAAAAGCAAGGGGTCAAGGCGGCAAATTTGACCACTCTAAGCATGACACAATCTCATTACATTATCAGTAAGTCAACCTATGACAAAGCTGAACCACATACATTTCATTCATGACTCTTTTCTCATTTGCAGTGAACTTGTTACTCTAGTTTTGATTCTTAAACTTGTGGACACTGCATCTGTAGAAGTAAAAGTTTCCCTTTAAATGAGGACTCCAGAGTTTGTTTCCGTTATCGATTCGCTAACAGTTTTTCTTTCTTTCTTTCCTTTTTCATACGTTTCCGATCTCAGGGCTTGGTACGCATTCTGTTATTAAGCGTGTCAGATGAGAGACAAGATCGAGACAGATGGCACGCTCACGGAATGTTGCCAAACCGTAAAGAAGTGGATGACTTCACCAATATCTTGTTGGTGGTGGCAACGCTTGTGACCACTGTGAGTTTCACAGCTGGTTTCGCAGTTCCGGGAGGATTGAATGGCTCAGACCTGGCATCCGAAGATGACCGGGGCATGGCTACGTTGCTGGACAATATCAAGTTCCAGGCCTTCGTGATTTGCAACACCGTGGCGATGTTGTGCTCAACGGCCTCGGTCATTGGCTTCATGTTTGCGTACATGACTGAAATCCACATATCGATATATGGATGCCACCTTGCAAAACTGCTACTAGCAATTTCACTCCCGCCAATGTCCGCCGCTTTCTTTATTGGCGTCACCTTGACCATTGAAAAACTCCCTTGGCTTGCCATCGTGATGGTAATTTTGGGATCCATTTTCGTCCTCGTTATCACATGTGCTTTATTATCACCGTTCGTTGCTATATTTTTAAACTGGCTTCCCCCCTTTCGGAACCGCCCTCGTCCCATCTGTCCTCTGATATCGAAGCTTCTTCGCGTTTACTTTATATTTTTTCGAACTGAGAGGACGCTCATTTCGGATGACTCATAAGGAGACAGAACGGCGAGCAAGACTTTCAACTAGTCCGCCTGATGGTGCCGCTGAAGATTGATTTGCTGAAACAAGTATATATTTGCCTTGATCTATTTGGCTCATTCTATAGTTGCTTTCCTATTGCATTACATTAATGATGATTGTATAAGTATTTAAGTTGAACCATCTCTTCCTGTAATAGCTCATATTATTAAAATAATTGGACTTAGTTCCACAACATTTCATATGATATCAGACTGGAGATTTTCAATTCAAACATTTTCAAACATTCTACATTATATATTCTCATATTTTAGAATTGGAGCAAAGTCCAACTACTCACAAAGATGAGTGTTGGAGTATTCGAGCTAAATTATTCTTTGGGCTATAAAGAGTTTAAACTTTTAGAATAACTGCGTTGTAATTTAACTAAACATCACAATGATACATGTATTATCTTGTCTCCATTGAATAGATGAGTGGGTCATTTCATCGTTTCGCAGCTTGGAAATCAAATCTTTAATTTTTAACATGTAAGAGCCCGCCTCTCATGAAATCGTTTGTCTAGACCGGTCCAATTTGCGGCAAACTTGGAGTCATGATATCCTAGACGCTCACTCAACAAGTGTCATGGGTAATGAAAATAATTCTCCCCCCTCAGTCCTCAGGAAAAGAATGTTTATGCCGCTCGATTTGGTGTTTATAATTCTAGAAGAAGAATCCTTTCATATCCCTTTAAGCCAGATTAAGAAGTTGATCCGTTTGTTCGTATATATGCACAAACGGCTTTGGTCTACAAACACTCGTCAAAGTTCATTCAAGTTCTGCCGTCCGCCCTCGTCTTTGTATAGTATGCTCCATTTTCCCATGCATCCCGATTGAGTCCAACCACCATGCCTCCGCTTTTGCTTTTATTTTTTCCTGAGATGGCAGCTGTCGGCCGTTTCGACGACTCACCCATGGCGGTCGGGATATGGACCTCACCATTGAGGCTCACAGTGATGGCGTGGCTCTCGATTTGGAAGGTTGACGCCTTCCATGGCAGCACTAGTGTTTTTTTCCCTTAAAAAAATATTCAATTTCCGTTTATCTCAAACAAATATCAGATTTTATAGAATTATCTTTCGTTTTTCCACTTATCTTTTAAGCTTCGAATTGTACTTTGGTTCTTTTATATTTCCAAATCAACCCATTAATGTATTTTTTTCATTTTTTTTTTCTTTCATTTTGTTTTGAGATTATTACTTAATGAAATCCAAAATTAAATGATAATTCTATCGTATGAAAATCGAATTAGCATGAGAAATTTGAATTGTATGGTGTTATTGTCAAACGATACAATTAGTTCCAATAATCCTTACTCATTTGTCGTGTATAGAGAAGAAGTCATGCTCGCACTTTATTCGCGAAACCCGGTAATAATGCTACTCAAGTATATGTGAAGTTATAAATTCTAAATATTATTTTGTCAATGGGCTCTTATTTTGGAAGAATTGATTTTTCTAATCGAATTAGTTTTTTCTTAATAAATTATTTCATCTTTTAAAACTAAGATAAAAGAAATTAAGTCTGATAAAGACGTTAATTTTTCTTGAGCAAATCGTTAATAAACATTTAACTTCCTATCAAAAAGTAGTTCATTTTATTTCTTCTCAACTTGTAAAAGTTTCATTTATAGTCATCTAAATGACAAAATAAATAAAATAATTTCTATGAATTATTGGGATAATGATGTGGATGATCCCTGAACTTTTTTTCAATATTGAATGTGATGGCTAAATATATTTTTTATTCAATTTAGCCATTGAACTTTCAAAAATTCATTTAATGTAATCCTCCCGTTAAAAAATTATAATATCATTAGCTGGCATGACCATTAGTTCTATTAACCTGTTGTTATTAGATTTGCTATGTTGGCGTCCATGTGGTGTGTATGTTGGCGTCCATCTGGTGTACATGTGACGTTCATGTGCTATGTTGGCATCCGTGTGGTGTGTATTGTTGGCGTCCATGTGGTGTACGTGTTATTAGATTTTTTTTTTGGGGTACTATTAACTGTTTTTATATTTGCTTTTATTTTGAATATAATAAATGTGAATGTTACATATTGATGTAAAATGTAGGGAACTCGATAACAGTTAGAAATTTTTTACTTATCATTATTATATGACATTGGGGAAATTTATGTGTACTTAACAAATATTAGAGTATACTTTATAGGAAGCATTAAAGAAAACATTAGAATTTTAATGATTCTTATTCAACTCATTAGAAATAATCTAATTAAGAGTAATGATTTTCTTTTTTTCAACAAAAAGTCATGTGTGGACACCTAAGTTTTTGCTAAACATTTAATGATAAATTACATAAAAAAACTAGGGATTAAGCTTTAACCCCTAAACGAAAAATGTAATAATTAAATTGCACAGCAATAGAAATTAAGAGAATTTGCATTAATAGTAATAAAATTTATCATTATTATCATTATTATTATTATTATTATTAAAATTTTATTTTAAAAAAAATAAGAAAGAAGGGAAAAAAAGCGGAAGGGGGCTGGGTCGATCGACCCCATATTTCTTTTAATGACGAGCCCGGCCCGCCTCTCCCTTTTCCTGTCCCCTCTCGGCCCGGCCCGTGCTCTCGTCTTCTTCCACGCACCCAGCAGCGCAGCAACGAAGGACAGAAGCAAAGCAGGGTAGGAAGGGCGGACGATTCGTGGCAGCTTCGACTTCGAGCGAGAAAATATTGGGTGGTCCGACAACCAGGTCAGCATGGTATCCGACCACTCATCAAGCGCCATGTGGATGTGTGGGGGCCGCTAGAGCAGAGGGAATTCTTCTCCCAAAACAATTTTTTTCTTTCCCTTATCACTAGATCTGCACTGCACACACTAGCCTCGAACGCATTTATTTCACACTCTCTCTCTTATGTCCTCTCTCCTTCCATCTCTCGAAGAAGAAAAGGGACGTCCTTCTCTCTGTAGCAAGGCGTTCTCTCTCCCTCTCCTTCATTCAAATTTTGGATCTCCCCTTCACTCTTAGATTTTGCTCCTCCGGTCCTTTGCTCTGGCGTTCATTACTGCTCGGGGGCTCTTCGCTGCTTCTGCGCTCTTTCGACGGCGGACATTTGTTTCGACGAATCTAAGTTGTTTCAACATTGAAGAAGCTATTGAGAAGTCGAGGACGGTGACATAACAAATGTTAGGGTGTGGCTGCTAGTGTTGCCGGTGAAGGAGGGTGAGGACCGCGAAGATGAAGGTCGTGGCGAAGGAGATGACGAAGTTGGTGTTGCTGTTGAGCCTGTGGAATGGAGCCTTGTAGCAGGCGTTGCTCTTGTTTTGTTTTTTATATTTTGGTGAAAAGGGGTTGCTTTGTTGAGTTGTTGAGTTTTGTTGAAGAGGTTTTGCTTTTGTTTTATTTCTGGTGTGGAGCACTGGAACCGCGTTCCTTATTTTTTCTTCCTCGATTTTTACTTTGTACAATTTGAATAAGATTTCCGTTTTGCAGTTATATTTCTAACATGGAATTGTTCTTCGTTTCATGTTTTGTTGTATACTTGAGCTTTTTATGGGCGAGATTCGTTTGAAAGGTAATAAGAGAAAGCAAAATGTGCCATGGCTTTCTCCAACATCAAGGAGAGCTTATATTAATGCATTATAATTTATCATTGTTATGTCGTCAAAACTCAACGAGCATTCACATCACCCAACTTAGTATGCATATTTACCAGGGTGTGAGAACCAAAACATCGTCACCCATCTCCAAGCAAGTACAAACCCACGAACTGATTTGCTTGGATCTAAATTCCCAACTCCCTCACAGGCTTGATCACGGGAGTAGGCCGCCTAAGGCCATATTTACACGTCTCGAAGAATAAAATAAAAACATCACATACCCGCCAACTCACAACATCTCTTTGGGGACACCATAAAAAGCCATTTTTGCTTCTTTAAATTTCCCAAACTTCATCAAAAAGAAAACGCGAAAAATGCAAGGGCCTCATCCGAGTGAGACGAAGGATTTGAACGGACTTGATTCCAATAATGTCCTTTGAGAACTTTCACGAAGAGACAAAAAAATGACTTGTGAGAGATCTGGGAATGAAAGAGAATAGGATAAGAACGAAGAAAACAAGAAAATTATGGAGGGTTCTTCCAAGTGAGATGAAGGATTTGGAACGCCCGAGCAGCAACGAACACCAAAGCCGAGGGCCGGAGGAGCAAAATCTAAGAGCAACGGGGAGATCCAAAATTCGAATGACAGAGAGGGAGAGAGAACGCCTTTGCTGGAGAGAGAAGGACGTCCCTTTTCTTCTTCAGAGATGGAAGGAGAGAGGATATGTGAGAGAGTGAGAGTGAGTGAAATAAATGTCTGCAGGTCTAGTGGGTCTAGCAATAGGGAAAGAAAAAAATGGTTTTGGGCGAGAAGAATTACCTCTACTCGCTCTAGCGGCCCCCACATATCCACATGGTGTTTCGTAAGTGGTCGGAGACCACGCTGATGTGGCGGTCTCGGACCACCCAATATTTTCTCAGCTTGGAGCTGGAAATAGAAAGAAAAGGAGCTAGCGTTGTTGATTGATCCGGGGCCATTTTGGAAGGACACCAGAGAAAGAGGACCGGCGGGAGTCTTAAAAAAGGGACTAAAAATGAGAGAGATGGAGAGAGGGATCGGAGAAGCAGAAAAAGACAGGGAGGGAGAGTTGAGGGGGCCAAGAGAGAAACCGAGAGAGAGTGTAATCGGGAGAGGGAGAGAGCGAGAAACAAAGAGCAGAGAGCGAGGCCAATAGTGAGAGGCTTCCTCCAGTAGCCACACATATATATATATATAATGTAAAGACCAAAGGCAATATATAAAATATAAAGTAAGAGTATGCATAAACAAAAATCAACCATGAAGGTGGTCTGAACTTGTATTATATAAAGTTGAAAAGCTGAAATTACATGTATTGAAAGATGCATAAACTTAAAGCATCAAGTCATCCACTAGGGTGGTAATTCGCACTCCAGGGAGTATTGATGTTTGTATTACAAGAAATGGTTAACCAACTATCATGTAAGTTTGTAACCCTGTATAAAACTATGTATATGAAAAACTAACTTACTTTGTTTGGTTCAAAATGTTTTTTTTTTAAACATTAAGCTCAGCATCTATCATTTGCAAATAAGTATGAGAATATGTATTTTCTAGGACTGGTTCAAGCTGGTTTTGTTGATAAACTGGCTTGGAAATCCCTGACCTATTATCTAAACCACTAATTTATGGTTCAAGTGGTGTCTCATGATTACTTCTACTGGTGGAAGAAGGTAAATGTGTTGTATCACGTGTGGGAGTGTCTCTTTGCATACTAGGAGGAGGAGTGTTTCTATGAGTACTTGGAGGGATGGTGCTTATAGGAGGAAGATTGGGATTAAGATCTATAGACCTTGCATAAGAAGTATGAAAAGAAGGACTAGATCTTGAATCAAAAGATCTTCTAGGAAACTTAATAGGCACTCTTCCTTCTGGATGTTGAATGACATTAGTAGGATCTGTATTTTGAACAACTTGTTGAGGAATTTGGTTTTCTAATTCTCATTGTTCTGGTAAAGTAACTTGGTTCCAATTAATAAACCTAGGAATTGTCGTATTAGCTCTAGAAATGTCAGTTTGGAGGAGAAGTGTTTCTCCTTGAGGACTATGTTTGAAAGCATTTTCTCTAAATGCGGAGGACATGGCTTTATAATGAATTCTATAGACAAGAGCTAAAGGAATAGATCCATCTGCCACTTTGTAATTATGGGTTTTGATCTGGAGTGTAAGGGCTCTAAGAATGTTTTTATCTTTGAGAAATACAGAAAAATTGGGGTAACAGTCAAAATTGGTATCGAGCAATTCCTGACCTATTATCTAAACCACTAATTTTTGTTAAAGCAGTGTCTCATGATTACTTCAAAACCGTTAAACTATTACGACTACATATATGAATATGAAGTCCATATATTCTTCTTTGATTGGCTAGAAGAACAATTCCTTGAACCAAAAGAATTACTTGTTTTAGATCATCATTATAAGTGGAAACTTGATAATGATGAAACCATATAATCTAATTGATGTGAATGGTTGCGGAAGGATCGTTCTACGAAGGCCCAGATGGTGTGAATTGCAAACCTCGACCTCCAATCAAACCTGTGATTGGCAACCTCGGTATGAACGTGACCTGTTGACGAATACGTGTCAACCAACCAACGTTATAGACACCACGAGCAAAAGAATTCGCTATCTCGCTCGATAAGTCGGAGAGAATCTTGATTAGGTCAAGTCCTCAAAAGAACAGTAAAAAGAGAACCTCTCAATTCTTTTCCTCAAAAATAAAATATCTCTGTCCTCAAAGAAATTTGGCAAATCCTTTATATAGGCTGCCACACAAACCCTAAAAACCAACCCTAAAAATCTAATGCGTTATATTCTAAAATATTCCTATTTTAGAATATTCTTAAACAAGAATATATATATAAATTGAATTGGTCAATTATTTGGTGACAAGATAATTAAATTGCACCAAGATTTCCAAGATTCTTCAAGATTTGATCCAAGGTCATCTTCACGCCAAAGATCACGAACCATGACGCCAACAGCTTGCTTGAATTGTTTGGCCCGCGCCGAGTAATCGAACCAGTAGGAATAGACAATGGGTCCCTAGCACCTCCTTCTCGATATGACTCGATGTCCACATCATTCCCTCCCCCGTGCAAAGGATTTGTCCTCAAATCATCACTGGCATAAAAAGAGTCAAGTCAGAAACATTAAATGTGGCACTAACGTCATACTTACCTGGAAGATCAAGCTTGTAAGCATTATTGTTAACTCTTTCCAAAACCATGAATGGTCCATCCCCTCGTGGTAATAACTTAGAATGTCGCTGCTCAGGAAATCTCTTTTTGCGCATATGAACCCAAACCCAATCGCCGAGTTCAAACACCACTTCCTTGCGCCCTTTGTTAGCTTGCCTTGCATATTGCTCAGTCTTGCACTCAATATTTGTGCGCGTCTTCTCATGCAACGACTTGACAAATTCAGCTTTCTTTGCTCCATCTAAATCCACACGCTTATCAACAGGTAAAGGGGTTAAATCTAACGGAGTTAATGGATTAAAACCATAGACAACCTCAAATGGTGTAAATTTAGTAACAGAATGCATGCTCCTATTATATGCAAATTCAACATGTGGCAGACAATCTTCCCAAGATTTTATGTTCTTTTTAATAATAGCACGCAACAATGCCCCTAAAGTTCTATTAACTACCTCGGTTTGACCATCTGTCTGTGGATGACAAGTAGTAGAAAATAACAACCGTGTTCCTAGTTTTTCCACAATGTTTTCCAAAAGTAACTAAGAAATTTAGAATCTCGATCTGAAACAATTGATCTAGGCATGCCATGCAAACGTACAACCTCCTTAAAGAACAAATTAGCAATATGAGATGCATCATCAGTTTTATGACAAGGTATAAAATGAGCCATCTTTGAAAACCGATCAACAACTACATAAATAGAATCTCTACCATACTTAGACCTAGGCAATCCTAACACAAAATCCATAGAAATATCAATCCAAGGATGTGTTGGAATAGGTAATGGTGTATACAAGCCATGCGGTTTAGTTGTTGACTTCGATTGCTTACAAGCAATACATCTCTCACAAACACGTGTGACATCTCTCTTCATATGTGGCCAATAAAAATGTTCATACAGCGCTTCATAAGTCTTATTAATGCCAAAATGCCCCATTAAACCACCACTATGAGCTTCTCGCACCAACAATTCACGCAAAGAACACTTAGGCAAACATAGTTTGTTTTCACGAAAAAGATAACCTTCATGCCTATAAAATTTATCAAATGCAGTGTGTTCACATGCTTCATAGACTCTCCCAAAGTCATCATCATCAATATATAAGCCCTTGATATGCTCAAAACCTAGACACTTTGCTTCTAAAATAGTTAGAATCGCATACCTTCGAGAAAGTGCATGGGCTACTACATTTTCCTTACCTTTCTTGTACTTGATCACATATGGAAAAGTCTCAATGAACTCCATCCATTTGGCATGTCTTTTCTTCAACTTTTGCTGTCCTTTCAAGTACTTCAAGGTCTCATGGTCGGTGTGGATCACAAACTCCTTTGGCCATAAATAATGTTGCCAAGTCTCCAAAGCTCGCACTAAAGCATACATCTCCTTATCATAGGTAGGATAATTCAATGTTGCTCCACTCAATTTTTCGCTGAAATAAGCTATGGGACGCCCTCCTTGCATCAACACGGCTCCAATTCCTGTACCAGAAGCATCGCACTCTATCTCAAAAGTAGCACTGAAATTCGGCAAAGATAACAAAGGAGCATTAGTTAACTTATCTTTTAGCAGATTAAAGGCTTTCTCTTGCTCTTCTCCCCACGTGAAACCCACATGCTTCTTGATAACCTCAGTTTAAGGTGCGGCAATGGTGCTGAAATTTCTCACAAATCGTCGATAAAAACTCGCCAATCCATGAAAGCTACGCACCTCTCCTATGGTCTTAGGCGTTGGCCATTCACGGATTGCTTTAACCTTTTCTTCATCAACCTGTATACCATTAGCACTAACAACAAATCCTAGAAATACTAATTTGTTGGTAACAAAAGAGCACTTCTTTAGATTAGCGTATAATTGCTCGGCCCTTAAAACCTGCAAGACAGCTCGCACATGCTCAATATGGTCATCGGGACTTCGGCTATAAATCAAGATGTCATCGAAATAGACAACCACAAATCGACCAATAAAAGCACGCAAAACATGATTCATAAGTCGCATAAATGTGCTCGGTGCATTAGTTAATCCAAATGGCATTACTAACCACTCATATAATCCATACTTGGTCTTAAATGCAGTTTTCCATTCATCACCTTCTTTCATCCTAATTTGATGATAACCACTTTTCAAATCGATCTTAGTGAAAATACAAGAACCATGCAACTCATCCAACATGTCATCTAATCTAGGAATAGGATGTCGATACTTTACCGTAATATTATTGATTGCTCGGTAATCGACACACATTCGCCAAGTTCCATCCTTCTTTGGCACTAACAAAACAGGGACGGCGCATGGGCTAAGACTCTCTCACATGCCCTCGTTCCAATAATTCACTAACTTGTCGCTGAAGTTCCTTTGTCTCCTCGGGATTGCTTCGATATGCGGGTCGATTAGGTAATGGCGCACCAGGAATCAAGTCAATTTGATGTTCTATGCCTCGAATAGGTGGTATCCCTCCAGGAAGTTCATCGGAAAGACATCTTCAAATTCCTGCAATAAAGACACAATAGGACTAGGCAAACTTGGGTCAAGATCGTTAGTAGAAAACAAAACCTCCTTATACACAAGTACAAGTATTGGTCGATCTAGAACTAAGGCTCTCCTCACTTCACTTGATTTTGCATAAAAATTATTTTGCCTCTTTTCTTTCCTCTCTTCTTTTCCCTCAGTTTTTACCACAATCTTTCTCTCGGCCTCTCATTTTCCTTGCGTCTCAGACACACCACGCAAGCCCTCGGATTTCTCACCTTTTCTCTCTCTCTCGGCTTCTCGTTGTAACTTTAATTGATCTTGATACACCTCACTAGGTGTCATTGGTACCAAGGTATAAGTCTTTTGATTCATCACCAATGAATAACGATTAGTATATCCATCATGATGTACCTTTCGATCATATTGCCATGGTCTTCCAAGCAAGATATGACCCGCTTGCATAGGTACAACATCACACTCTACCTCGTCCTTATATCTCCCTATCTCAAATGGAATTCGAACTTGCTTCGACACTTTCACCTCACCACTATCATTTAACCATTGAAGTCTATAAGGCCTAGGGTGCTTTGTTGTCTTCAAGCCCAACTTATCCACCATAATACAACTTGCCACATTCGCACAACTACCTCCATCAATTATCATACTACAGATCTTACCATTCACCACACACCTTGTATGAAACAAATTATCTCTTTGTTGGTGATGCTCCTCCTCCTTTACTTGCACACTCAGAGAACGCCTAACCACCAATAAGTCTCCTTTTATAGCCACTTCTCCATCACTACAATCCTCCAATGGTGGCATCTCATCATCATCTTCTTCCCTTTCACTTTCGGACTCAATAACACCATGTCCAGTCATGATCATCACCCTCCTATTAGGGCATTGATTCGCCATATGACCCCTGCCCAAACACTTAAAACATTTAATTTCACGAGTTCTAGTGTTAGGATTTTCGGTTTTACCCGAAACCGGATTCGTTCCAACTTTACCGTCCCTCTTCTTCTCCTTTGAGGTTTCGGTTTTGGTGTTGTTTCCTCTCCAATTTGGCTTCTCATCTCTCTTCCAATTGCATCTCCAATTCTGACTTGAACCTCCTCCACTCTTGTGATTTCGGTCCAACTTCAATTGCCGCTCAACTTTGATGGCTTTGTCCACCAATTCCTCCAATTCAACATAGTGTTGCAGCTCTACCACCCTTGCTATGTCTCGACTCAAACCACTCAAAAATCTTGACATTGTGGCCTCACAATCCTCCATCACATTAGCACGGATCATGGCAATCTCCATCTCCTCGTGATACTCTTCCACGCTCTTATTGCCTTGTGTGAGATTTTGTAGCTTTTGAAACAAATCTCGGTGGTAATGACTAGGTAAAAAACGCCTTCTCATCACCGCTTTCATCTCATCCCACGTCTCTATCGGTCTTTCACCATTGTGCCTCCTACTAGTCACAAGTTGATTCCACCAAATTATAGCATAATCAGTAAATTCAACAGCTGCAATTTTTACCTTTTTGAGCTCAGAGTATCGTTGGCAATCAAATACCATCTCCATGCGTTTCTCCCACTCTAGATACGCATCGGGATCATTCTTCCCTTGGAAGTAAGGAATCTTCATCTTAATGTTGCCAAGTTCATCATCTCCTCGGTGTCTAAACCTTCGGCCTCCATTCCACCTTTCAAATCGAGCATCTCGATCATCCTCCATGTCGGCCTCATCATCATCATAATGTTGTTGCCTTCTATGTTGTGTTCTAGAGGCATCTCGCTAATGTTGCGGCCTTTCCCAGGGTAGCTCTCGGTCACCATCAACCCTCATGCCATTCCCCATCATTCGGCCACTAAGCTCCTCCACTATGACCCTCAATTGTTGGATGCTTTCTACGAGCGCTTCATCCCTTCGTATGGAGTCAACCTCCCGTTGATTCACGCTTTCTTCGCGCGACATATTTTAGACCTGCAAGTAAACGTTAGTCTAAAAAAAATCCTCACCAATCACTACCTCACGTGTTTCTCTTGAGATGTTTGTCACTCCTCTCGTGTTTAACTCAAGTCTAGGCTTTTTCCACCCTCAATTAAGCTTACACACTCTTGCCTTTTTCCTCTCGTATTTTCTTTTCACAAGCTCTTTATTGGACTCAAAACCTGTCTCTCAACCCCCTCACTACAATCAATCAAACTAATCAAACAAGATTAGATCACTATTGATTTTGTTTAAGCAAGTAACAATTTCAAACCAACAAGTACAACTTTCAAAATTCCAATTGAAACGCGAATCACTACTAATTTTGTTTCAACTTGGTCTACTAACAAACGAGTCGCCTTTTTTTTTTGTTCCGCTAAATTTTTTTTTTTTTTGCCGAATCTGTTTTTTTTTTTCTTGCACACTTTTTTTTTGTGCGTTTTCTTTCTCCTTTTTTTTAAACTTTTTCTGTTTTTTTTTTTTTTTTCAACTCAGATACAATTTAAGATACTAGAAAAGAAAAATTTAAAACTAATAGCAAACAACTACGTATGGAAGCACAAGAGCAATCGGATCCCTAAATTAGCTAGAACCGAAACCCTAACTCAATAAATCTCAAATTACTAAATATCAACAGAAAATTAAAGATAAATAGACCTTGTAGAAGCAAACTCTGATACCAAACTGATGTGAATCGTTGCGGAAGGATCGTTCTACGAAGGCCCGAGATGGTGCGAATTGCAAACCTCGACCTCCAATCAAACCCGTGATTGGCAACCTCGGTATGAACGTGACCTGTTGACGAACACGTGTCAACCAACCAACGTTATAGACGCCACGAGCGAAAGAATTCGCTATCTCGCTCGATAAGTCGAAGAGAATCTTGATTAGGTCAAGTCCTCAAAAGAACAGTAAAAAGAGAACCTCTCAATTCTTTTCCTCAAAAATAAAATATCTCTGTCCTCAAAGAAATTTGGCAAATCCTTTATATAGGCTGCCACACAAACCCTAAAAACCAACCCTAAAAATCTAATGCGTTATATTCTAAAAATATTCCTATTTTAGAATATTCTTAAACAAGAATATATATAAATTGACTTGGTCAATTATTTGGTG